>CM077300.1:10497500-10637500 GCA_039654925.1 Anguilla pacifica | reverse complement strand
GCCTATTTGCATAGAGTCATTATTAAAGGGCACAGTAAATGTCCACATGCTATCTGTGAATGGAATAAAAAATCTTAATTCATAAAGAAGTTTTACTTGACATAAATACTGCTAAAATAAGGCAACGCTATGAAGTTGCCATCCTAAATCCAGTCCTAAATCAGTCTGCCGCACCACAGGTGGTCAGGATATGAGGACGCTCCCTCCCCCCTCTCACTATCTCTCAAATTCAAGTTCAAAAAGCTGTATTGGCAAGACAAGATATTTCGTATTTTGCCTTATGTCTCTCTCTGTCTCTCTCTGTACCTCCCTCGCTCCCTCCCTCTCTCCCTGCGTACCCGATATGAGGGTGAAAGTCACACTGTAGATGCCCGTTTCTCTTTTTCCCTCCCTCTCTGCTCTCTCTCTCTCTCGCTCCCTCCCTCCCTCGGAGAAGGCGATGTCCACTTGGAACTTGACAGGCTTTTGGAAGACAGAGGGGCCTCCAGAGGATTTGTACTCTGCTCTGAAACTGGTCTGGGAGATGACACTGTGACAGAGGGAGGGGATCTGGAACAGAGGGAGAGGGAGGTTAAAACAACACACAACAGGGGGGGGAAAGCTCTAGCGCCGGTCCTCCGGAGTGGTGAAACATGGAAATGCACTGGCGGCGTAGCGTGGCTAGCGCTGTTAGCGCGGTCAGCGCTGGCTGCTCATAAGGAGCGCGGGGAAGACAGAGCAGCGGAGGAGGGCGCTCGCGTGGGGTCGGGGGGCGGGGGGTTTGGGGGATCGAGGCGGGAATCTCGATCTCGGCCCCCCCGCGCGGTCGGACTGGAAGCGACGGGGGAGGGGTTTCAGGCACCCGCTGGCGGAACGAACAGGGGGAAGGACCGAGGGTGAAGGGTGACGATGGAAGGGCGGAGAGGGAGAGAGAGAGAGAGAGAGAGAGAGAGAGAGAGGCTCACGGAGAGGAAGGCGTGGACGATGTCGGCCTTGATGGAGCTGAGCGGTTTGTCCCGGATCACCACGAAGACCTGCTCCTCCCTCTCCAGGCTGATGAAGTTCCCGAACCAGGACCTCTTTGCCAGTCTGCGGGCAGGCAGATGGCCACAGGCGGCAGTTAGCACCGCCCACACACCCCAGGAAACCCCCACCCCCCCCATTGGGCCGCTGGTGCCAGCTGTTAGCCTACTAGTGTTCTGCAAACCAGCACTATGGTAGTCCGCTAGCAGCAGGACAGTTCAGCCACGACTTTTCATTCTTTCGACAGCTGATCTTTATCTTGAGAACTCTATCTACTGAATACTACAGCACTGATCTACAGAACACTACAGCACTGATCTACAGTATAATACAGCACTGATCTACAGAGCACTACAGCACTGATCTACAGAACACTACAGCACTGATCTACAGATCACTACAGCACTGATCCACAGATCACTACAGCACTGATCCACAGAACACTACAGCACTGATCTACAGTATAATACAGCCCTGATCTACAGAACACTACAGCACTGATCTACAGTATAATACAGCACTGATCTACAGAACACTACAGCACTGATCTACAGAACACTACAGCACTGATCTATAGTATAATACAGCACTGATCTACAGAACACTACAGCACTGATCTACAGAACACTACAGCACTGATACACAGATCACTACAGCACTGATCCACAGAACACTACAGCACTGATCTACAGAACACTACAGCACTGATCTACAGATCACTACAGCACTGATCTACAGATCACTACAGCACTGATCCACAGATCACTACAGCACTGATCCACAGATCACTACAGCACTGATCTACAGATCACTACAGCACTGATACACAGATCACTACAGCACTGATCCACAGAACACTACAGCACTGATCTACAGAACACTACAGCACTGATCTACAGATCACTACAGCACTGATACACAGATCACTACAGCACTGATACACAGATCACTACAGCACTGATCCACAGAACACTACAGCACTGATCTACAGAACACTACAGCACTGATCTACAGATCACTACAGCACTGATCCACAGATCACTACAGCACTGATCTACAGAACACTACAGCACTGATCTACAGATCACTACAGCACTGATCTACAGAACCCTACAGCACTGATCTACAGAACACTACAGCCCTGATCTACAGAACACTACAGCACTGATCTACAGAATGCTAGGTAAGGCGAGGGGAATGTTTTCAGGGGCCTTGTCACTGGATAGGGCTCAACGGATGACAGCAATACTGGCACGGTGTGGGTGTGTGTTTTTGTATTTTTTTGCCATGAAACAATCAGCACCTGCACCTCCCCTGGCCCACAATGCTTTGGGCCCCAGGGAGGACGGCCACGGACCGACAATAAAACCTTTCTCAGGGCCCCCAAAGGTCAGGGGCCCGGCCGGCTGGCACCGGAAGCATCCGACAGAGGCATAATTACAGCCTTGGCCCCGTTTCCGCTGGCTACCAGCGGCAATTAGAACCAAATTAAGGATTTTAATCACCGCCTTCAGTTTCTGCATGACCTCCCCCCTGTACCCTACAAGCCAGGGAAGCAGCTTGGCTTAGCTACGGCACGCCTTATCTGAGCTAATTACAAACGTTTCAAGGCCTTTTTAAAGACACATCATTGTAGACTTGCGTGAAATAATTAAATATTATGTTTTACGGCTTTATATTTAACTTTTTGTTTATCTCACGTATCTGTTTCTATATTTTACTATTCAATCTTTCTGCTGCTCTGATTCCTGTTTAGAGAGCATACTGTCTGAAACACATCATGTAAATAACATTATTATTATTATTATTATTATGTTACTCACTCAGGACTGGACTCTGGTGTCAGGCTGGACATGTCTTCTGAGGTTGGGACTGAAAGAGAGAGAGGGGGAGGGGGAGGGAGACAGAGAGAAGAAGAAGAAGGTGTGTTTATGAGGCCGTGCGAACAGCAAGCCCCAGTCTCCCCCAGCCCATCTCAAAGCACCCACACACACACGGGGCCTGGTGACCTCATTCAAACGCACCAATCACAACCACAACAGCCGCCCGCGCACGCAGCTCACTGAGAACAGCACGAGCTTCAGCGAACGCGTCTGACATCACATCTACAGTTTTAATACATCTACAGTTTTAATACATTTACAGTTTTAATTCAAGATGTCAATAGAAGAAAGCACAAATTAGTTTTTTTTTTTTTTAAAGTGGCCACTCAATCGTTTTAAAAACTCATTTGTGCTTTCTTCTATTAACATCTTAAACAGTAAGGACATAGCATGAGCCATAGAGGCCATAGTCCCCAAAGGAACTTTGTTAGTATGGACGGGTTGAGCAATATGTTGCTTTAAAGCTGTGCACTGCTGTTTTAAAGTCGTGCAATATGTTGTTTTAAAGTCTTTATTAACGGCACTTGAATGTACGCACATATGAATATGTGGTTGACTGTGCCACATGTCTAAGCAGCCTACTCTGTATGTAAAATGTAGAATGACATTTGTTAAATGCAGCGATACTGAGCCCAAAAAAGGGGACAATAAAGCATATTGCATCGTATCTATCGTACGTTCAAGAATTTCTCTCATTCCCTTAAATTTAAATGCTCCAAATGACACAAGACCAAAATTAACAAGAGTCAGTTCTGCGAGGAAATGAGAATGCATTGCCCTACAGACTGCACCACACTTTTTCAACCCCGGTGGCAGTTTTAAGGAATAAACGTACCTCTCTATCTTAATGGTACAAGCGTAATATAAAACTTAGGGTTGCACAGCGAGCTTCACCTTTGCTGCCCAGAAGCCGGTGGATAACACAAAGCGATTGGCCGAGACACTACTGCCAATTACGTGAACTGTAAGATGATATAAACATAACATTTGAGCCAGTCAGGCATGTTTTCAGACTGGTTTTATATTTTAGAGGTGAGAATGACGCCTGTCCCGTCAGAGGCGTCCCAAAGCCGAAGTACCCCAGCCCCCGCCCCCCCTGCCCCCCCTCCTGCTCACCCTGCAGCTTGCGCCGGTGGAACCGCGGCGACCCCAGCAGGTTGTTCTTGAAGGAGTTGAGGCGCGTCCTCCAGTGGGCGGAGCTGCTGCCCGCCATGCCGCCGCCCCCGGGGCTGGAGGGCGGGGTGAGGGAGAGGGACCCGCCCCCGACTCCTCCCCCCTCTGCCCGCGAAGAGGAGGAGGAGGAGGAGGAAGAGGGCGGGGTGGGGGGAGGCTGGGGGTGGTGCGGGTGGTGGACGGGCGTGCCCAGGGGTGTGGGCAGAGGGGAGCCCTGGGGGGTAACCTGTGACAGAGTGTTAGGATGCCCAGAGTTAGGATAGATGGTTTTGGTGACCGACTTGAGAACAGACGGTGCGGGGAAGAAGAAGAAGCGAGGGATGGGGGAGAGCAGGGGGGAGGGGGAGGGGGACGGGGAGCGGGGCGTTTGGAGCGGGAGCGACTTCATGGACTGAAGGTGGGGGCGGTCGGAGGGGCCTTTTGAAGGCAGAGTTTGGGTTTTTTGATCAGGCGCGCGTTGGGCGGCCCGGGGAGTGGTGGCACTTCCTGGTTTGGGGTCCTTAGACTGGGTGGTGGTGGCAGAAGTGACCTCTGATTGGCTGAAAGTGAAAACTGGACTCTGGTGGGATAAGGGAGAGGGACAGAGAGATGGACAAGGAAGGGAGGAGAAATGGAAAAATGGACAGAGGAATGGATATGAGAGTTATGAATTATGACTATCATTATAATATAAAAACTATACAATATATACGGAAGTCACCTTGATATAATGCAGGTGCTTGTTAGATAAATGAGTAGAAATTCTCTCTGGCACAATAAAATAAACATTTAAATTTTTTTTAAATAAAAAATATATAGCTGCAAAAAAGAGAATTTTCTTAAGGAATGATCTTTAAGCAGTCTGGAGTTTGTTTTGACAAACGAGGAATGTATCTTTTCCCAGAGAAAGAGGAACACTAAAACATGATAGCATATCCCCTTATACAAAATTTAATATCAGTAATTCTGCTTTCATTTTTTAATGCATTTGTACTAAGCCTCATTCTAACGTTTAAGCTATAATGCTTGTATAGACAGTTGTGTGACACAGTGAAGGTCTATGACATGTGTAATGACTCAGAATGGGACAGTATGGGGTGTAATGGACATTCTGAACAAGTAATGTACACATTCCTCTACAATGATAATACCGCACTGAGGCAAATTGCCCAATGAAATCCAATTCAGTTACAATACTTGCATGCTGCAAATGGAAACTACTACAACTAGATAGATCTTATTTTTACTTTTACACAATGTTAAATATAATGGCTTTCTGTTGTCACAAAAATGTGGTTTAAAGGTTTGTGATGTGGTTTAATTCTGCCATATATTTGATATGTAACTATGTAACTGATCATAATGCGTATAAATTGTATCACTAATTATTATTTATGTGGTTTTACATGGAGCTGTTTTGAGTAAAACTGATGGCCAACAGAAACTTACCCTGGGACTGCTGAGGGGGCTGGAGGAGAGGCCAGTGGAAGCTCCGCTGACCGAGCGAGATCTGGGGAGGAACACAGGGCAAACTCACAGTCAGCCAACGCAGGCGTTAAGGCATAAGGTGTGCACTTATAACAGTGGCTACCTCCCTCCCTCAGTTTTCTCATAGGTACAATATCACACTGCAAGGAACGCAATTCCTTCACCATCTTCTGGCTGTTGTCTCTGCTGATTAGCTAAGCTAGCCTGGTTAGCCCCACCCTGGTTAGCCCCACCCAGGGGCGACATAGCTCAGGAGGTAAGACCGATTGTCTGGCAGTCGGAGGGTTGCCGGTTCAAACCCCGCCCTGGGCGTGTCGAAGTGTCCTTGAGCAAGACACCTAACCCCTAACCCCTAACTGCTCTGGCGAATGAGAGGCATCAATTGTAAAGCGCTTTGGATAAAAGCGCTATATAAATGCAGTCCATTTACCATTTACCATTTACCACCCATTCAATCTCAAATGCAAACACGCTAGCAGAAAATAAGGGTAAACTTCCTGCTGCGTTCACAAGCAAAGTCAAACATGAGCTGTAACGCGAACGAGAGGCTGACTGCATCCAGCTGTGCGGAGCCTGTTACCACGGCAGTAAGCCCATGGGAGGTCACGTGATCTGCTGCTGACCAATGAAACTCCACCCCACTATTTCTTCTTCTTTTGCATAAGCATATTCCCGTGGCAATAAACACACCACTACAGTTTTACAGCCGTCAGGATGAAGGTGTTCCAAGGAAAATATTTCATCATCCGCACATCATCTTACGTTAGATTTTACATCACTGCACACCAGTTAAAGTAAGCTGTGCATGTGCTTCAAGCTTGTATAAATCAGGCACGTACACACATGCCTTGGTAAAGTTAGTCACACACATTATGTTTCTTAACAGATAAAAGACCATCCATGCACTAGAACAGTGCCTTAGCAGATACCAGAACAAGGGGCCCATCAATGCACCAGAAAAGTGCCTTAACAGATACCAGACCATGGGGCCCATCCATGAATTAGAACAGGGCCTTAACAGATACCAGACCATGGGGCCCATCCATGAATTAGAACAGGGCCTTAACAGATACCAGACCATGGGGCCCATCCATGAACTAGAACAAAGCCTTAACAGATACCAGACCATGGGGCCCATCCATGAACTAGAACAAAGCCTTAACAGATACCAGACCATGGGGCCCATCCATGAATTAGAACAGGGCCTTAACAGATACCAGACCATGGGGCCCATCCATGAACTAGAACAGGGCCTTAACAGATACCAGACCATGGGGCCCATCCATGAATTAGAACAAAGCCTTAACAGATACCAGACCATGGGGCCCATCCATTATTACATTACATTACATTACAGGCATTTAGCAGACGCTCTTATCCAGAGCAACTTACACAACTTTCACATAGCATTTACATTTCACCCATTTATACAGCTGGATATATACTGAAGCAATGCAGGTTAAGTACCTTGCTCAAGGGTACAACGGCAGTGCCCTACCCGGGAATTGAACCTGCGACCTTTCGGTTACAAGCCCAGTTCCTTACCCACTGTGCCACACTCCGTCCCGTACTATCCATGCACTAGGACAGGGCCTTAACAGGATGAGGCACCCAGCCACATCAGAAAACAACCTTTTCCTGTCAGTGATGCGCAAGCGTTTTAAGGCCACCTGGCCTTCCCCCAGTCCCTCCTCCTCACTCCCTCTCCCTCTCCCTCCCTCCCTCTCACCCTCTCTCCCTCCCTCTCCTCCCCCCTCACCATCCCTCTCTCCTTCACTCTCCCCCTCCCTCCTTCCCTCTCCCATCTCCCCCTCCCTCCTTCCCCCTCCTTCCCTCTCTCCCCCTCCATCTCCCTCCCCCCCCCTGCCCCCCCCCCAGGCTTGCTCTTGCCTCTGGCTGTGAGCAGCCGTGTCCAGGGCTCGGCGGGGGGGTGTCGGGGAGCCCTGCTCCGTGACGCTCAGGACCTCCAGGCTCTTCCGTTCGGGACGGCAGCGGCCGTGGCGGGTCAGCATGGGGGAGTCCACGCGCTTCCGGGGGGGGTCGGCTGGGAGGGGCACAGGAAGAGTCAAACACTTCCGTCACTCCCACACAGGATCCAAGCGACAGTGAGGAATTGCAAATGGCTTCCAGGAACACGGACACTCTCAGAGCAATTGGCCCCCTTCATCTACAGTGGCCTGCTATTTACACTACCCCAGCAAAATAGACCTCAGGTGAAGATGCACTCTAACAAAGAGCTGTGGCATGTGTTACTTATTCAGTCTCTGGAGCTGAGCGGTGATTATGAAGAGGTGAAACTAAACTACATGAAACTGTAAACTATTCCCTATTAATAGCAATGTAACTTGAGAGGCTGTGCTTTTAGCACTTAGCTACTCTCATTCGGACTAGAATTTCTTGATGAATGAAGAAAAGCTATGTGGCTACATGGCATCGTTGGACCGTGGAACACTAAAAGGACCGAGGGATTTTGGGAAGGGTAGTCTTTTTAGGTGATTCCACAGAAGAGCTACAGTGTATATCCCACAATGTCATAGCCGCATTTGTACAGCTGAGAAAGGTTTGCTCGAATAGGCGTGTTTCTCAAAGGAAACGAACTACACACTGCACTCAGCACCGAGTGGACTACCAGGCAAGCTTAAGCATTTTGCTGTCAGTTCACAATCTGATATTAACATTCCAATACCATTTATGGGTTGATCTAAATCCTGTATGCACGATGCAGTTTGTTCAGGGGTCATCGAAATCCATTCAAACATGAGATAAGAGATAATTTCTACATGGCACACCCTTTAAACCACGTCCACTTTATAATTAACACACGGTACAAGGCGCAAGAAAAGACAAGATTTTTAAAGGCCCCGAGACTGATGTTTTGCGTTAAAAGTGTCCGTTGTAATAAAGACGCACAATCCCCTTTTCCAGTTTCACAGAGAAGGAAACGCCGCTTAGTTCTGACGGTGGGAGAGTCGCGGTCGACTCGACAACCGCGCAGCAGTGAGAAATGGCGGCTGACGTCAGGCGCTTCGGGCGAGCGCGCGCGCCTCATCCGCGCTCTCCCGGGCGGAGAGCGGAGGTCGCGGCGCTGAGTGCTGACATCTACAACGAGGGCTTCCGAACTGAGGGATTAAAGGCGGGGGGGGGGGGGTATTTTTAAGGGTGAGGATTTCGCCCAGGGTCTTCAATGAAAAGCAGCCCTGTATTGGGGGGGGGAGGGGGGCACTCTCGCCCGCCCCCCCCAGAGAGACGGGGGGCTCGCTGGCTCACCAATGTCGTTTCGGGGGGGCAGGTCCTCGTCCTCACAGCTGGGGTACCTCTCCTTCCGATCCAGCAGAAGATAGTAGATCATCTTCTCCTGATTTTCCCTGAGAGGGAGATACGGAGAGGGAGGGTGTGTGGTCAACACCACACACACACACACATACACACACACACGCTCCCTCTCGCACACACACATACACACATATGCACGTGCTTCTCTCACACACACACACATACACACATACACACACACACACACACACTGACTGCCTGGCCTACAGAGCAGCTTCTACACTGACACTGAGCAACAAGCATTCACCTTTCATCCACAATACACTAATAAATGTCCATAACATACTGTTATAATATAACAGTTATAATAAATACCCAATACAATTTAAAACACAAAGTATGGTTGATTTCATTTTTTAAATTATACAAGCACCTATGCTGATAGATAGTGTGAGCATTGTATAGTTCTCATATAGTACACACACTAGTAAATACAGTTCACTATATGTATAATCATATTGGCATTGTGTGCAAATGAGTACACTAATAATATTCATATACTGGCAATGGAAGACAAAATAGGTGAATATATTTATGTGATATACAGGCTAAAGCTAGGATGCAGTTGTTAGTCTGCATGCAAATGCACACAGGCACTGTGATGTACGAGTGTGGTTCAGTACAGTACTGCATGGAAGCTAATGCTGAGACATGGAATGGAGTTATAGTTGCAGTGCTGTGTGTGAGCCAGCAGGGGGCTGGACATGGAAGGCAGTTATGGTTGCAGTGCTGTGTGTGAGCCAGCAGGGGGCTGGACATGGAAGGCAGTTATGGCTGCAGTGCTGTGTGTGAGCCAGCAGGGGGCGGGACATGGAAGGGAGTTATAGTTGCAGTGCTGTTTGTGAACATGCAGTGTGCCAGACATGGAAGGCAGTTATGGTTGCAGTGCTGTGTGTGAGCCAGCAGGGGGCGCGCTCACTCTTCACACTGCAGGTCCCGCGTGAGCTTGACTCGGTCTCTGAAGCAGCCCAGGGAGTGCATGCTCTCCAGCACGTCCGGGTCCAGCTCCGTCAGCGAGAGGATGCGCTTCAAACACACCCTGCGAGGAGGGGGCTGCTCCGGGCACGGCTCGTTCCTGCCCCCCCTGAGGGAGGGGGGAGAGAGAGGGAGAGAGAGGGATATAGAGAGGGGGGAGAGGGGGAGAGAGAGGGAGAGAGAAAGGTCGGAACAGAGGGGGGGTGAAGGGGGGGAGTGGGCGGAGGGGGAGAGAGACAGACAGAAGGTGAAAGAGGGATAAACAAAGGAAAGGAGGAAGAGAGGGATGGAGAGGTAGAAAAAGGTTTACAGAGCTTGATTGCCAGAGACACGCGAAGATTAAACAGCACTAAACTGTATGAGAAATACTTACAAATACCAAGAGTGCTTCTGTATTGCTTCTAGCTGTAAACAGAGAGAAGAACAAGTTAATACACTTTAACCGCACAGAGTAGGTATTAAAACTGTTAGCATTAGCGCTGGCATAGTCAAGTTGAGGATATTAGCAGGGACACATTAAACACCCTGTTTGACAAGTTCCAATCTGTTACTGATCATGAGTAGAGTGTAAGTGCGTAAGTGGAGGTGTGTAATTAGAGTGTGAGTAGGTAAGTGGAGGTGTGTAATTAGAGCATCAGTGTGTAAGTGGAGGTGTGTAAGCAGAGTGTGAGTGCGTCAGGATAAGAGCGGCGTCGCTAACGTAAGCGCTAACGCACCGTGAGCCGCTTGTCGGGGTTGACCTCGATCATGCCCTTGAGCAGGGCCTGGCAGTCGGGCGGGATGAAGTGGGGCATGTGGAACACCCCGCTCTTCACCTTCTCCAGCAGCTGCCGCAGGTTATCGTGGTCAAAGGGCAGCGCCCCCTGCAGGCCAGACACGGAACAGGCACGGCAGTTCAGCCGGCGCACGCGCTCAGATACGCAACGGCTATGACCCATTAAGTCGGCACACACTAGGGAGGTGTTTCTCAACCCTGGTCCTGGGGACCCACTGCCCTGCATGTCTTAGATGTCTCCCTGCTCCAGCACACCTGATTCAAATGAATGGGTCGTTATCAGGCATGACGACCCATTCATTTGAATCAGGTGTGTTGGAGCAGGGAGACATCTAAAACATGCAGGGCAGTCGGTCCCCAGGACCAGGGTTGAGAAGCACTGCACTAGGACAGTTAATATGTTCCTCTACGCTAATCATAAATGTTACCCGGCAAATCAAAACTACATCCAGTCATATGTAGTTCACCCCTTACCCTTCCTTATTTTTACTAACACAAAAGCTATTTTGTGTTCTGATAAGTTCTTTAAAATTTGTGGCAGGAGGAAAGTAGAGAAAGAGCTTCTTACCACCAGCAAGGCGAAGAGGATGACCCCGCAGCTCCACACATCCGCCCTCCTGCCGTCGTACTTCTCACCCTGGGGCAGAAGAGGGCGCTGTTACCCACACTGCACACACACGGGAGGCAGCCCAGCTGTGCTGTCCTGCACTGTCCCAACCCGTTCCTGGATACCCATTACATTACATGACATTTATTTATCAGACGCTTTTATTCAAAATGACATACAAAAGTACCCACCATTCTGTAGGGTTTCACAACAGCCCTAACAAAGCACACCTCATCCAACAGCTAGAGAGATCAACGAGCTGCTAATTAGTGCAACCAGGTGTGCCAAATTAGGGTTGAAATGAAAACTCGGCTACAGGACTATAGATCTCCGGGAACAGGATCGGGCATGCCCTGATCTCAGTGATGAAAACCTCTGTACTGGTGAAATTCTGAATTGGACGCATGACACAGTCTAACACCCCTCAACTACCCCTAAATAAACAGAGCAAGTCTATTCATACAAGATTATTATTGCATGTTTAAAAGAATACACTTTCTATAGATAATACTTACCCGGATAACTTCCGGACATGCATAGTGTGGAGACCTGAAAGAGAGACCCAAAAAGAATCACAAAATTTCAGTTTTATTTCCACATGTGAATAGCAGACAGAGTGCTTTATCGGGAACACTCTACAACTGCTGATGTTCTCACATCTGAGCCTTTATTAGTTGCATTTTGCTTTGATTCACCTGATCAGGGACACCCACACACCACACACACACACATACACACACACACACTCACACACACACACACACACACACATACACACACACATACACATACACACACACACACACACTCACCCACACACGCACGCACGCACGCACGCACGCACGCACGCACACACACACACTCACCCACACACACACACACACACACACACACACACACACACACACACACACACACACCCACACGCACTCACCCACAGCTGGTCTCCAGCAGGCTGTCTCCCACTTGTAGGGAGGCCATGCCGAAGTCCGCGATGCGGATGTTGTTCTTTTCATCCAGCAGGAGATTCTCAGGCTTCAGGTCCCTGTGACTGAGAAGCACAAGCACAGCTCGCATCATACATCCCATCCCGTCCATCATTCCCTTCATTCTTCATTCTACCTTCCGTCACTCTCTCTCTCTCTCCACCTCGCTATCTCCCTCTCTCTCTTTCTCTGCGAGAAAGACTGGGACAGCAGGAAAGGGAAATGAGGCCCAGGACATGCTGAGCTCTTGTTTGAGGGTAAAGCTCTCTGACGGTGCACAGTTTTAGGTCTTCCTCCAGCCCTCCCAGGTGTGAACAGAAATAAAAACAGTCTTTCTCAGCAGTGGCTGAGGTTTGGATTAAGAGCTCTGACTTAGTTATTTTATTCCTCTATCAAATGTAATATTGGGTCATGTAAACACTTCAGAATACATCTCCGATCCCAAAATACGGGTACATTTGTATGTTCAATTTTTCACAAAATCTTGGTATCCCTTCAACCTTCACTTGGTAACCCTTACAACAAAATAAAAAGTCAGATATTTGTGGAGTGATGGCAAGAGTGATGACTTTAAACACGTTTCTGAGATTATACTGATGAGACCAACTGTTTGCACTAAGGCATTTTGCAAAAGTAAAAAAAGAGCCTCTTTTCAAAACAGTAGTTATCAAAACGGTCTAGAGAGCAGAACAGTACAGTTAGCACAACATTACAGCTAGCACAACAGCACAATTAGCAGAACAGTACAGCTAGCACAACAGCACAGTTAGCACAACAGCACAGCTAGCACAACAGTGCAGCTGGCACAACAGCACAGTTAGCACAACAGCACAGCTAGCAGAACAGTACAGATAGCACAACAGTAAAGCTAGCACAACGGTACAGCTAGCACCACGGTACAGCTAGCACAACAGTATAGCTAGCAGAACAGTACAGCTATAGCTAGCACAACGGTACAGCTAGCATAACAGTACAGTTAGCAGAACATCTCACAAATGTCTTTTATAGGGCTCATCTGCAATGCTCTGCTGATCACGTATGCATGAATATCAGTAGCCATCATACGTCACGGTTCATGCAAACAGCCAACAAGGCATATGATTGTAACCAGGATAACTCAGGATAAGGCCAATCTTGAATATTTTGTGTATGTAAACATAGACAGTCGTAGTGTGCCTGTGACTTTCCAAATGTCAGCCAAACGTGAAGTTAAGGGGATGAAATGACGTCAGAAATAAGGCCAGTGCATAACTATTACTCTGGCAGCTAGCAATGCTAACTGACTAAGCAATTTCAGGAGCATAGCAAACAGGACATCGCATGAACAGTGAATTAAGACTAAAACTGCTGAAACTTTATCAGCAGGCAGCTGCTACTGTGCACTTCAGGTTGCTGTTCAAGGGTCAGAAACAGTTACAATTACCCACCATGTTTGACAAAAATATTACCGGCCGATGAGCCTTCCTCTATTACAATGATTAACCAAAGATTAACAAAATGAATGCGTGAAGCTACATCACTAAGCTAGCAAACCACAAAATGCACATACAACATTCTGGAAGTTTCCAAAAACTCCCTGTTCAGTTAGAGCCACCTAACATGTAGGACCGGGGGGGTGTCAGAGAGAAGGGGGGGAGGGAGGGGGGGCTGCCGGGGGTGTGTCAGAGTGATGGGGGATATAGGACCGGGGGTGTGTCAGAGAGGGGGGGGTGGGGTGGGATTGACAGGGGAGTTGGGGGGGGGGGGTATCTCACCAGATGGAGTGACTGTGACAGAAGTCCAGCGCTGAGATAATCTGTCTGAAGAACTTCCTGGCCTCCTTAGGGGTTAGTCTTCCTTTCTTCACCAGGTAGTCAAACAGCTCACCCCCAGAAACGTGCTCTAAAACCAGGTACCTGGCGCCAGGGAGGGAGGAAGTGGGGAAAGGGTGAGAGAGAGAGAGAGAGAGAGAGAGAGAGAGAGAGAGAGAGAGAGGAAGAATAGGGAGGAGTGAGAGACAGAGAGAGACAGAGGGAGAGAGGGAATGAGAGAGAGAAAAGAGAAACGTTAACAAATTTGATAACACTTCTTTGTGATCCTCAAAATACTACACTGTGGAGGAAGTGAGGATTAAGTTTAATGTTTATTTTTTTAATCCAGAAGTTTTGCCAGCCAGCACCCTTTCATGTTCAGCACTCTGAGTACAGAACACATGCGCCATCAACAGTTCAGACTCCTTACGTATCTAACATCCATCCATCCATCCATTATCTACACCCGCTTATCCTGGTCAAGGTCACAGGGGGAGCCTATCCCAGCGTGCATTGGGTGAGAGGCAGGAATAAACCCTGTTTGTACAAAGATCCAGGCCGCCAGTCTATCACAGGGCACACAGACCATTCACTCGCACACTCATACCCACAGGCAGTATAGAGCCTCCAATTAGCCCACCTGCATGACTTTTGGAGTAAACCAGAGTACCTGGAGGAGATTCAAACCTGGGACCTTCCAGCTGTAAGGTGACAGTGGCATCCACTGCACCACCATACCACCATAAAGAACTAAATATTCAGGTATGAACTGCTGTTCCCCTGGGTGTGCAAGTGCTCTTTGGTTTTAGAAAGCAGTAGTTTTGGCCCATAGTGTTTGTGACTAGGCACCAGTGCTTGCTATATCAGTAACCTGCTATAACAAGACTGAACACGATTAAACAGATACATAGCTTATTTTACCGTGTCAGAAGAGCATAAACCATTCCAAGCAGGCTACTGCATCACATAAACAGTGATACACCCACAGACCACACACACACGCACCCACACACACACACCCACCCCACACACACACTCACACGCACGCACGCACGTACGCACGCGCACACACACACACCCCACACACACACACAGAAGGGAGCGCGGGTTGAAAGTGGTGGAGGCTGACGGCCGTAGCAGTGAGATAAGGGAGCCAGTGTTTGTGGAAACGTTGACGTCACCGGCGCGGGGATCCGGGGAAGCACTCACAGATACTTGTTATTCTCGTAGACGTCGTGCAGTTTCAGAACGTGCGGGTGCTCTATGAGCTTCAGAATGGCGATCTCCCTCTCCACCTACAGGGCGGCGACAGACACAGGGAGACAAGGGGACATGACAGGCCATTAAAGCTTTTCACAGCTTATCTGAAAGCTTATCCACCAGTAACTTATTGTAACTTTCACCCACTGTCCACCCAGGACCCCTTAAAGTTACACTGCAAGGTCGATACCTTTTTGAAAATTTACATTTCAAATTTGAATATTTGTTCTGAACCGTAAACTGGGTTTGAAATGTCAGACCAAAGTAATTCTTGATTTTTTAAAAATGCATTTCTTGGTCTAGTCAGTTATACATTGCACAGTGTTAGACAGCGAGTAATTTAACTGGATCCATGTCAATGCAAACGAGAAGCAGGAAGCAGAAAGGCACATCAGCGCTCGATTCGTATGGTTAGCGTAGCCACGCGTGCTTAAACCCGGTCAAATGCAGCTGCCTCGGGTTCTGTTGCAATAAAAACACGTCGCTTTCCTTGACTGTCTTCCAGTGCTGATGCTAACAACGTCAGTACATTGTTTCTGAACATTTCCTTTGAAACCGTGGTTCTCAAACTCGGTCCTGGGGGCCCCCTGTGTATGCTGGTTTTCATTCCAACCTCAACAGCAATCCCAGAAGTTTAACGAGCTGTTAATTTTTCTTAATTAGGTGCTTTTCATGTTTTAGAGCCGGGGTCCCCCAGTCTTATCCAGAAAGGGCTGGTGTGGGTGCACGCCATGTAAGAGCTGCCAGTCATGCTCTGATCCTGATTCTACTAATCAAGGTGCTTAGCAATGACTCTAGTGACTGAGTAGTAGAATCAGGTGTGTTTAAGTGTAATTAAGAAAAATTAACGGCTTGTTAAACTTCTGGGATTGCAGTTGAGGTTGGAATGAAAACCAGCCATACACAGGGGTCCCTCAGGACCGAGTTTGAGAACCACTGCTTTAAAATACAAAAAAGACCAACCCGAAGAACGAGAACTGGACCGCATTTTTTATTCAATAAACCAAACAGAACGGGGCGCTCTGATTCGCCAGGTGTCCAACATCTTCCTCGTATGACCGCAAGGAAGACGTTGTTGGTGTGAAAACATCGGCCCCGTCCTGCTCTTCCTGTCCCGTTGACCGAATGTGCTAAATGTCCTCCTTCGTCCACGCAACCCTCGGAGGGTTACCCCGAAAAAGGACGTGCTTGCGTACGGCTGTCCTGGCTGCTGCCGCCAATCCGTTCCTCCTTACACTGCAACTGGGCTGAACAGTACCTGCGCGTGCTACCACAGCACCACCATACTCTGCGGTTCTGGCTTCAGTGAGCTCCATAGAACAACCACTGAAACAGGAGTCACATGACTGCACTGAAACAGGAGTCACATGACTGCACTTTCTTGGCAACGCTCCTGTTTGTCAGTGTAGTATAATGGGTAAGGACCTGGTCTTGCAACCTAAAGGTCACAGCTTCGATTCCCAGGTAGGACGCTGCCGTCGTACCCTTGAGCAAGGTACTTAACCTGCATCGCTTCAGTACATATCCGGCTGTGTAAATGGATGCAGTGTAAAAGAAAACAGTTGTGAAAGTCGCTCTGGATAAGAGCGTCTGCTAAATGCCTGTAATGTAACGTCCTTCTGCTTTTTAAAGGAGATGATAAGACTGCTGCTGTTCTCACATCTGACCACAGGCCTGTACACCGCTCCTGAAAGCAGGGTTCTCCTAAGGCACAGTGTACAGCGTTTACTTCGCTGTGATAGAGCAGCGACGGCCCAGCTTTTGTGATTCACCCCGTTCGCCCCCCGATTTGAGAAAGGTCACTAATGGAATCTTGGGAAAGGCGGAGTGCGCCGTATTTCAGGCCGACGCCAGAAGGCCGTTCCGCTCGCTGAATCGCTTAGCGTGCGCGAAGACGCCGCCGGAGATAATGGCCCTGTCCAAAATTAGGCATTGACGTCGCCCCCACACTTCCGAAGCCGAAGAGAGTGCTTTTCGAGGGAAACTTTGCGCTAGAACACGCCAAGATAACTCATACCTTGAAACCTCCATCTCGTGTCATGAACAACATCAACTTGAAATCATAAGCACGTTGATTTAGAAAAAAAACTGAAATGAGAATACCGCCTGCTTCAGCTACATATTATCCCGGCACAGCTGTGTGTGCAGTGTGTGTGTGTGTGTATCTGTGTGTGTGTGTGTGCAGTGTGTGTGTGTGTGTGTATCTGTGTGTGTGTGTGTGTGCAGTGTGTGTGTGTGTATCTGTGTGTGTGTGTATGCAGTGTGTGTGTGTGTGTGTATCTGTGTGTGTGAGTGTGTGTGCATGTGCGTGTGTGTGTATGTGCAGTGTGTGTGCGTGTGCAGTGTGTGTGTGTGTGCATGTGTGTGTGTGTGTATCTGTGTGTGTGTGTGTGCAGTGTGTGTGTGTGTGTGTGTATCTGTGTGTGTGTGTGTGTGTGTGTGTGCATGTGCGTGTGTGTGTATGTGCAGTGTGTGTGCGTGTGCAGTGTGTGTGTGTGTGTGTGTGTGTGTTTGCATGTGTGTGTGTGTATGTGCAGTGTGTGTGTTTGTGTGTTTGTGTGTGTGTGTGTGTAATAGGGTTAGGATGCGTATACACAGAGAGGATATTATGAAAGCAGATATAAATGAAGTCCTACATACAGTATTATGTACATGTGCCATGGAACTCATGCAATTTGCAAGAAAAACAGTGTGTGAGAGTTTCTTCTGTTTCCAGGGATATCAGTATTATGACATCATACAGTGTTGCAAATGTCACATAATATTGTAACTCATAGCAGATGAAATCTGGCAGAGGTTTTCTCAATCGAAGACAAATATACTGTTATACGTATTATCAGCAACAAGCACAACAGCGCTAACTCTGCACAACAGACATCTCTCACCTTCATCAGCACAGATTCTGAGAGCTTTTCCCTGTTCACTATCTTGACGGCTACCTTCTGCCCTGTGATACAGTGAATGCCCAACTTCACCAACCCTGTGAAAGACAGAGGGAGAAAAATACAAGCCCCCCCGTGCGGTGAGCGGACAGCAGTTAATCGCATGTGAACTGTTAAATATTTCACGGGGTGGGGGTGATTCCAAGGGCTGGAACCACATCACAATTAGCCTGGAGAGAGGGGCGTTCTCTATCGGCCCGGCAGACCACACAGCACATACACGGTACTATAACATAATTCGACGGTTCTCCTAAGTCCCTGAATGTGCATTGTACTTTTTCCAACTGAAGAGGACCATGCAATACTCACGAGGACATTTAAACTATAGCATAAAAACTACTACACTCTAACGCGCTATACAATGCACCTCACTGTCCATCTTAAAACAAATCCCTGCATTTTATAATTGCCATGTTTTGAATACAAAGCGGCACCTCGGAATCGTTGCAGGCAAATCCAACTCAATAGATTAATGCCTCATCTGTATGGATGCACACCAACAGAAACACGAAGGTGGAGTCCACAGATAAAGCATGCAGGCTACGTGCGCTAACGAGGTAAACAGTCTAGTCTGACCAGAGTCAACATAAGAATGCAAAAAAGATTTATTTCAAACAGTAACCTATAGGCTACACACTAGCCTATAGATATATTTCAGGACTTTTTACATTAAACATTCAAACCAAAAGAACAGTCTATCGCAAGTATCTGGACCGACTTCACAGGTTTCCGGCTTTTATACGCGATTCATTTCGGTTGCCACAAGCTTCTACAGCATGTAAGAGCTGCCAGTCATGCTCAAGCCGGCTAACGCCAGCTCCCTTCCCTAGGAATAGAGCGACCCGTGTAAATCAATACTTATCCAGTCAGCCATGCCGGTTTCTGGTAAACTACACAGTTGCAAGTTCTCGAATATCCGCCCATTCGCCTATAAACAGCTATAAACCTTGTGAGCGAAGGCTACTCATTGTAAATCGTAGGATAATAACCGTGTCTTACCTGTTTGTCCTTTCCCCAGCGTCTTCTCCAATCGGTAAGGCCCAACGTACTGAGCCGACTGACTCCCCGTCAATTCCTTGCTGGACATTCTGTGCGAGCGTTTTAAGTAAATTATAGGGCAATAATGACAAACAATATTTTCGAGAGGAATTTGTAACTATCCGTCCTGTACGCACAAGGGTGCCGGAAAGACATTACAAATGACAGCAATTATAACGTGAGAAGAGACGGAAAGGTTGTAGTAGTGATGTTAATTTTGTGGCCTACTACCCAGCACTTTATTATTTTTGGTTAACGTATTATATTTATTCCGTTTAACATCTGTACCGTACTTGTTCGGATTGGCCGAATTAGCCTACTATTACGATACAATGTCCGACCTCCAGAAACTGTAAATAAAATATTTATTTTGGTATAAAATTATTAAACGGCTGATGACAACAGGAAGGAGGGATGGGGAAAGGGGACGGAGAGCGGTGGAATGGGAGGGACACGCGTTTATGGAATTAAACAAAATGATGATCCACACAATACAACTATGAAATATCACCGCGATTAAAGTAGCGACAAACAGGACTAATTACGGTTATTCATAAGAACAGCAATGCGCTATTCTAATCTTGAACTGCTTATTAATCATATCCTACAGGCACGACTGGCTGCTTGTACACTCGTCCGTTTTTTAGAATTAAAGATATTGTTGCAGGGCGATATTATTTCATATCAGGCAATAACAACACGTGAAAACGTTATTTATCGGGTTATATTCCACCGTCCCTCCACCTCGTTTCTTCTAAGCAGGCTAGCCTATCTCTCTCTGGCTACCTGGCCTTTATTTACGTCCACAGCTAATATAAAATAATTTTAAAATACACGTGCATTAAACATCATCCACACGATGCTCACTATACTCTATTAGTATAGGTCTGAAACCGTGAAACAGATTTTCCTAACAAAACAACATCCCTCTCCGTATTCTTTTGAGTTATCACGGTTCACTCACAGTATCAGTCAGTGTTTTAATCTACCCACTTTTTTAAAAGTTGTGTTTTTGAATAAAACAATCGGTATCTTCGCGCAGGCCTATTTTAAGTGGTTTTGTGAAATAATACGCGTTTCTACGATAACAAGCATCTTTATCTAGCGTAGTACAACTCCCCCTCCCTCTCGTGCTCGCTCGCTCCCTCCCTCCCTCGCTGTCTGCGCGCATATCACAGCATCATCTCGCTCCCTCTCCCCGTCTCCACGTTCGCCGGTCCTGGTTTCATGATTCTGCGGGTTCCTTCAGGCAAAATGCGCTGTTCTTGATATTTCGTTAAAAAAAATTATATTTTTTTCTTGTCTTGAGATCCTTGAGAATGAGACGTCTTTATCTTTCCGTAAACCGTTCTTTTCTCTCTCCCTCTTCTCTTCCTTCTCATCCGATTCGAGCAACATCAGCATCCGGGTCCCACTGACTCTCCATCCCCCCCTTTCTTCAATACTGCGAGCTTTCGCGTGCCCCGCACCGCAGACACTTCCTCCCTTTCACTTTTCCTTGTAACGCTGTTGAAATCGCTCTCTTTATGCGAGATGTCGCGATTAGTTTTGCCAGGTTTATTTAGGTCTAGTTCAGTTTATAAACATTGCGTGCAACAGTAACATATAATGGATGGATATCCGTAACGTGTAACTGCATTTTATCCATAAATGAACTGTTTTCATTAAAATTTGTTGTTACTGCAGTATTACACCTCCGTCCGTTCGGTTGTATTTAGTGTTACAAGATATTCTTAGAATATGGTGAATATTTTGTGAAATTATCTTACTTATTACTACTTATTTTCGCAGTTTTACAGCAATTGACATATTGCATGTTTATTCACTGTATAAAAAAATAACACAAGTGGTTGTATTTTTTGTTCTCCATAACATATCTTAAAACCAGATAGCATGTTGTTCCCAATTAGTGAGGATAGCAACTCCGAAGAATGGACTGTAACATTGTATCGTCAAAAATGCACGCTTTATTGTTACAAATAACATGTTAACTGGCTGATATCAAGTTTATATTCCATTCCGTTTATGTATGGCTGTTCCTTTCTTCTAGGAGGCAGGGCTCCCTGTTTGAACAGGTGTCACGGGCGTAAGCAGCGCCGATTTGCCTGGTGTGCAATACCCCTCGTTACCACCAGGTCGCGCATCGTAGTCATTGCTTTGAAGGGCCTAAGCAACCTTGTCACAGAGATCCCTTACGTGTACAGATTTTATAAGGTCGCGTGCGCATATAGAAAAGGAGTGGCTGCTATGCACAGAACTTTTTACTTCTATTCTGAGAGCAGTTGCGCAATTCTTGGCAAAAACAAAAAAGGAAAAAAACACAGGTTTCCCTCAGGCAATATATTTGACTTTCACAAAATGCTACTATTTTACATTCTGCTTTTGGGCACCTGTCTTCAACGAAAACCATTCTGTCTTAAAGTTAGTTTTTAAGCCCTTTTCTTGTCTGTTGAAATGTGACAGCCCCACAGAACCGCCCCCTAATGCACGTCTTTTGTCAACTAAAATGGTCATTGCCCTGCCCCCACCCAAAAAATGTCTCTCCACAGCAACCCCTCCCCCTTTCTCAGTCTACTCTACCCGCATAACTCCCCCCGCACCGTCCGCAACATTCCGCACAGGCAGCTGTTTGGACTCCCTCTGAGGTATGGGTCCTACAAGCACTTCGGCTTGCAGAGCAGGACACCGCTACAAAGAGCGATCTGAAGCGAGAGAATTTCTGGAGTCTCGGTTGAGGGAACATTCCTGTGTGCGGGGCTAGCCGTCCACATGGCAACACTCCTTCCACAAATCCCAATTTGAAACGCCGCTGAATTGAGGTCAGCACCGCCGAACTTTCCTCTGAACTGTTGGCTGGAGCGCCCCGATTGATGCCAGGAATGTAAATAAGATAATAGAACGGATTAGGAAAATCATCACTTAAGAGACAATAGTCGCAGTCTGCCAAAAAAATTTTTTTTTTTTTTTTTTTTTTTTTAACTACCGCTGAAAGCGGTTCCTTTGTTAAAACCTCTCACAACACAATTACAATACCACTCAGAGTTCAGTTTTACCAATTTCAATTTTAATTAAACCACATAAGCTAATGACAATGTGTTTAACCGTACCGTTGTCTTTGGGTCAAATGACCCTTTTCTGAGCTTATCAGCAGTGAAAACCCCCTAAACTGAATGTAGCTTCAAATTGGAGTACTTCTCCCTGTAGTGGCCCAACCTTTAGAAAGTTAAAAATTAACCTTTTTTATTTTTAAAAAGCTGTACACAGTCAGGGTACAAAGATTCATAGGAGTCTTTTAACCTTGCAGTTATGAAATCAGAAGTCTTAATCAGTTATACCACCACATCCATTCTAGCACAAAGTTTTTGTAGTAAAAATGACTGCTAGAGACTGAAGCAATGCAGTCTCTAGACTGAAATAATAAATCAGTACATAACTGTTTTCCTGAGACAGGTTTGTTTATGAAAAATATTCACTTGGCGTTTAAAATTCAAAGAGGCTTTATCACAGGGGTGCCTGGCGAGGCTGGGTTGCTTTTGACCCAGTGGATATGGTGTGCATACACATGAAGACCAGGGCTAAAGCAAGTTAAAGCAGATAACCACTGCAGTGGTGAAAGAGGAATGTCCAGTCAATGGTATTGTGCATTCCCTCAGCCAACAGTCAAATTAACCCTGTCCATGTGCACTTATTGCCAATACAGTGCCATCCAATACAGTCACAGAATAAACTAAATTAGCTACATAATGGACAGATTAACACTTTGCCTGCCCCCCCGTTCCAATAATCCCATTATAAATCCAAAGGCCAAAAGAAAATCAATTTTTAAAACCAGGGGTCTCAAATCCCATCCCTGAAGGGCCCCAGTCTCACAGGTTTTTTTTTTTTTTGCGACTTCATTTTAATCTGCAGCCAATTAAGCCTCGGAAGTGAGGCGTCCGGACTGTTTAGCCAATCAGTGACTTGAATTACGCGCTTAAGTGCAGGAGCACAAGACCAGACAGGTGCCTCCAGGATTTGAGCGAGATCACCGGTTTAAGACACAGCATGCTAGGTAAGCCAATGATCTAAAGTAATAAAACTGCAACCTTGTCCTTTGCCCCAACATTCACGCAAGATGCACTTTGTAAGAGTCTTCGCCTTGCAGTACAATGAACCTGCAGCAATTAAACCCAGAGGTAGTCAAACTTTATTTCACAGTTCACATTCAAAAGGAACAATGTTTCTTTCAGATTGAATTTTGAGTTTAACAATGAAATAATGCAAAGTACTTTATATTGATAACGTTTTATTTTCAATGTTTGACTCTCCCAAAGTGGAGAACACATTAAAAACCGACAGGTTCACCAGCATGGTATATTCTAATCATCCATATAGAGATCGGAAGACTCCATTTAACGGTTTTGGGGAGAAGGGGAGCCGTACCCACCGCCTCCCCTAGCGATGTCAGCAATGTTCAGACCAGTGCAATGTGTAGAAGGGAATGCTGGGACTGTGGAAGACTCAGTGCAGTGGACCTGGGAGAGAGAGCGGGGGGGGGGGGGGGTGGGGGGAAGGAAGAGCGTTCGTCAAGTCTTTAGATTACCAAAATTTAATGAGCAAAAAGGCATAGGGACAAATGAGTACCACTCGTAGGTCATCCCAAGCCCTCCTTCCTCTTGCAACTGCTGTGTTGCCTCTTTGGAGAAGAGCAAATTGGTCAGAAGCTAATTCACCTTGAACAGGCACAGACCTCTCCCTGTCTTAGTGTTGTCAGTAACTGCAGGTACAGCTCTATGGTACACTAATGAGTCACAAGTATCCTGAAGAGCACGGGGAGTTTGGTCTTTCTTCAATGTTCATATAGGCTACTTTGAGAACCCAGTACTTTATTTAAAAAAAAAAAAAAAAAAAAAAAAAAAAAAAAAAAAGCACCCTCCACACAAGCCTTTTACACCAATGGAGCAAACCATTGTTGGGGTGTTGGGGGTGCAGTGCATGCTGGAAGGGCACGGGTTACCCTGGCGATTAAACCCTTCCAGGGTGACACCTCACAGGACTCCTAGCCACAGCTGGCACAGTCTTAGATTCTGACCAATAGGGAGCCACATTTACACATTTGACCAATGACTGTTGCTTCAGCAAAGGGGTCCCAAACTCCGTCCTGGGGAACCAGTGGGTATACTCGTTTCCATGCCAACCATTACTGCAACCTCAATATTAACAACCATAATCTTTCTCAAGGAGACCGTCTATTGAGAGATTTACTCTTAAGGTCACATTGTATCAGAAATGGCCAGTGTGTGCCATGAATAAATTCTCCCTACCCATATGCAAATGTACACTAAACTTTTTTTATGTATACCATTGTATACTTCAGAATACTTAAAGTATAATTAGTCTAGATGAAGTACAGAGTACAATAATTCTCATATGTATTCACGCCCCAGGACTGTTCAGTCTTAACTAGTCAGCAACTAGCTAAGACCCAGAGGCAAGTTGAACTCTAAACTGATCAGTTGAGCACAAAATAACAAATCCTGCAGTCTCCAGCAGTTAAGGCTCCCAGTATTATACACAAATACAATAGGATTGGCCAGTGTTTGCTGCAGAGGCAAGAATTGATCAATTAATGCAGGCGATTACAGTTAGGAGCAGAGTAACAGAAAACCACAACGAAGCTGGAGCTCTCATCCAGGTTTGGGGGATCTCTGGGTTAAATGGCCATGGTGAAAAACCCCGTTTCCCAGAGGGCCCTTCAGTTTCCAATCAGCCAATTAACAATGCTCTTCAAAGCCTGTTCACTCAAACGTTTAGATCACATTTCAGTCTGTCATGACCCTAATAAAAACACAGGCAGAACATCACAAAAGATGGTACACCTCATAGAAAGGCAGTGGCATGAGCTGGACAGGATTTCCCCACCCCCGATACAGACCATGGGCGTGGTTGTTCATGGTCCCCGCCCCCGTACGAAGAGCTGACCAATGGGAGGGCTTACATTGTGAACGCTGTGCTCCTCTCAGGACGCCTCCGCCGCGGTCTTCAGACAGGCCTGGAACGCCTCCAGCAGGTCCTTGCAGCCACCCTCCCCCTTCCCCTGGATGCTGGAACAGAGTAAAAACATCACTTCAACCCCACCTGGAACCGCACCACTCCTGCACCCCACCTGGACCTCACACTACAGCTGTGCTTTGCAGCTTTACACCTGTCACTCAAACCCAAACATCCCACTGCTGCCACACTGTTAGATGGGTCCAGATTTACTGGGAGGCCCAACAGAGGCAGGCAACGACGTGACGAATCAGTGACCGAGCAGCTTGAGGGGGTGGAGACAAGGGCGGAGTTAGCAGGGGGTGGAAATTTGATTGGCGTTAAAAAGCGGAGCCCAGAAACCGATGAATGCTCAACGGTGGCATGAACGCGGAGGGATCCACGGGCACAAACGGTGAAACGCGCACACGCCCCCCGGTGACGGGCGGTGAGTGACAGCGCCAGTCCGGGTGGCAGAACCGCTTCCTGCGCACAGGTCTCAGATTACGGCTTTAAAGCACCGGCAGCAAAACCGCGCGCGGGTCCGACCCTGCAGATGCCCCGCCGACCCTGCACCGCACAGCAGTCTCCCGGGGTTAGGGGGTTTGAATGCAAACCTACAGAACTCAGTATTCATCCCCACCCCCTCCCCCAGTGCACACTGCTCATTTCCCACAATGCACCAGGAAGCATTCTGGCTCTAAAATTGTTCAGATTGTAACAGACCCCTCATTTCATAGAGATCTCAAATACAAAAATATATATATTTTTAAATACAGGAATCCTCTGGCACTCCAGGAACAGAATTACCTACTTCTGCTCCAAATGGTTTAAGCTTGAATACAGACAGCACCATTTCGGTTTCAATAGAGGGGCTGTGGGGTCAGCTAATCTGCCAGCACGCAGACCAACTCGGGTCAAGCAAGCTTTAATACGCATTGATCCCTGCAAGAGGTTAGACAACATCCTAGGAGGCTCACGTTTAAAAAAAAGAAAACTGGAAAAACCTTGCACTGGGCATGGGCAGCAAACATTCAAGAACTACGAGTAGTGCATTAAATCAAATCCTCAAACATCCAGTGGGGTCAAAACTCAACATTTCAGGAAGATTAAGAGGAGTCCTCTATAATCCATAAACTAAACAAAACAATTGAGCTCATCTCTCCCCCCCACCCTCTGTTTAAATGGTCTGGGAAACATTCAATCAGCAATGATAATCAGAACACCCAGATGTCTAGTTACATTTTGAATGTTGAATAGATCATAAACAAACAAATGGCCCAGCACTATTCAAAACACCCCAGACCTCTTCTTGAAATCCAAGAATCACCCTACACATACAAAATAAGTTTGAAAACTAAAAGCGTGTGGTGGAGAAAGGTGCTGACAGGTTAGCCATATTAAGTTAAGTCAGCAGCGGGTAAAACCCAGAGGCTGGCACTTGTGACTGGAAGCTGACACTAACAGACGCAGACAGGTGTCGGGTGCAAAGCTACGGGCCGCTATCATCTGTAAGGCCCACAAGGTCTGCTAATGAAGGCTAGCGCATTAGACTCTGCCAGGGAGAAACCTGCTGAAGACTCCCCCACACACAATTAGCCTGTACCATTCAGAATAGCAGCTTCCTGTAAGGAGATACAGCACAAGGGATATTTTAGAGACTGATATTTTGGAGGGAAATGAGGCTGGAAGTTTGAGGGCGCTCGGTAGCTAAGAAGTCACAGCTACGCAAGACTGGAGAGCCTGCCCCCACGCTACCTCAGTGCACTCACTCACTGAACTGGACCTGCCCACTTTCCATGCGAAACGTCAAGCAAGAAAAATGTTTACATGTTCTACCGTCTAGGGCAAAATCCTCCCCCCTACCCCTCCTGTAGGGCGTAGCACATTAAAAATAAAGTACGCTCAGAGGACATAATGTTCTGTCACAGCAGAATTATGGGTACTGCAGAAGAGAGCAGTTTAAGCACAAAATTTAGCACATTGGTAGACTGTCAGTTTGTCACCATTTTAAAATAATAGATTCAAACATAACCAAGCAAGAAAGGTCAACTAATTAACAGCTTTGGTGGAGAAAGTGTTGAGTAAGACATCACCTCCTGACTCAACAGGACCATGGGTTGAAGATCCAAATGCACACAAGCAGAAAAACTAAAGCCAAGGCCCACCCTGGTCTTTGACTAAAGCATCAAATAATTAAAACCAACTCACCTGGTTTTGAGAGTCTGAACGGGTCTCTAATTTTAGGTGAAATAAAACCCAGCAAATTGCTGTCCTACAGGGTCAGAGTTGAGGACCCCTGACCTAAAACTTCTTGTAAATACTTTAAAATCAATTGCAAGTACACTTAAATTTACTGAGTCAGAATGCTAACTAAATGAAGCCGCTGCAGTGCAAAACTGCTAGGTGGTTAGGGTCACAGAACACCATTTTGTTTTGACCTTGAGAAGGCCATGTTAGTGCACGTTCCTAAGCAGTATGACAACACAAGGAATGTGCCAGACTCTCCACAGGTTAAATATTTTATGCAGAATTTAAGCGAATCAACACCTAGGATACAATACTTCTGTTCCTTTCCTGCAGTTTGTCAGAGCATGTGAGACTCAATCACCATGTCGTACCTGTACAGAGCATATGCCACTACTTTGCCTGACTAACTTTGGTGTGCTGGCTAAAGTACAGTGCTCCGCAGTACTACAAAACTCCACTTCCCAGAATCCTGTTCCTATTGCATTTAAAGAGAAATGTCCTCCAAATTGGCTTTTCAGGAGCCTCAAGTCGTTCCCTCGTCCTGTACATCTCAGCAGTCTATCAAAGCAAACCCCGATAAACCAAAGAAAACCTGTTTCAAGTACAGGGGAAGACCAACACCATTATTTATTTTTATTTAAAGCCATGAAAAGTAGTCAGCTACCACCCCCCAATATAACTTGTCCTCCCAGAGGTCACAAGGTCATGCAGGCTGGACTCGGGCCTAGCTCACCGCCTGACCTCTCCTCGGGCACGTTCTGAAACTTGCACAACGTTTACCCCCGCCAGGGTCAAACTGCAGTTTGCATCCAGCACAATCTGTTCCGATGGCGATAACCACGCTGCAGTGTCAGCGCTCAGGCGGTTACGTCAGACACCGAACGTTAGCGCCGCGGTCAGTGGGATCCAATCTTCCCACACACACACCCATCCACCCCCCATCCACAACCTGAGACCGCAAAACCAGATTAATACAGAGGGAAGAGATTCAATTAGTCAAATGTACAAAACATCTAAGAGAAACACAGCACATGGAAGCTGAGCGTTAGGATATCGATGAGGACAGATCAAACTGACATGGAAAAGTTAAACCAGACGGGCGAATTCCAGGCACCAAGTGGGCTGTGCACGCCAGCATTGTTTGACCATCATCTTTGAAATTCTTCAACATGGCCAGACACCCCATTCTCTCCACCCCATCTGTCCACCAAACCGCTGTGTCCCCTGTCTCAAAGACATGCACACACCCCAAAAACCATGCAGACGGCCCAGCACAGGCCCACCCCTCAGTCTCCTTCAAGCAAAGCACATCGGGGCACGACTACACAACCAAACTTCACCCTCAGACCCGGACCCTCCAACCCCCCCCCCCCCCCCAGTTAGAACCCCTACAGACAGGCGAATGAGTCAGCGTTCAGGCGTCCAGGCTCGCGAAACGAGCCGGAGGAACGGGGGCCCCGCGGCCCGAGGGGCCTGAACACCGGCAGGCGGGCTCCACTCACCACTTGTCCAGCTCCTCCTTGATGACCTGGCATGGCGCGGGGACGGGAGCGTCAGCCTGGACGGGCGCAGCAGTCTCTGAGTCCGACATTTTCTATCTGACGTGCGTTTCCGTGCTCCTGCGCGTGAGAGAGAGAGAGAGAGAGAGAGGGGGGAAGAGAAGAGGAACGTTAAAGGGAGAGGAGGGCAGAGGTGGTCTGGGGGAAGAAGAAGGGGAGGGGGGAGTGAAAGGGAGAGCGCATGTGGAGGAAGGGGGGAGGGGGGGGCTTGCTGAGGAGAAAGAATGCAAGTGGCCCAGCAGCACATACATCAGCATGTGCACATGCAAGCTAACCATATGGGTAGGGCTATACAGGCAGCAGACCAACTGGAGTTCCAGAGCAGTAACGAATTAGCATAGAGCCTGAAGAGGGTCATTTTACTACACCGCCATAGGCCATGTCCACGAGGGTGGCAGGAAGGGGGGGGGGGGGGGGTAGACAGTGGGGGAGAGAGAGAGAAAAAAAAAAAAAAAAAAAAAAAAAGTTTCACAACTAGGTCCTGGGGTCACATTGTTTACTAGTTCAACTCCAGCAGAGCTCTCCACGATTTAAGTTAGGCTGAGTCAACCTAATTTCTCTTCCATTTGTGCTATAAATGTGAAAGTGAATGGCGTGAGCTGCTGGCATGTATCAATATTTCATTCAATCAACTTCTGTTCTCAATATGCACGTCAAATTTTACATGCCACCTTCAGCACTTAATTGTTACTGGCTCCACTGAACAACCAGTCCCTGTTAAAGTGGAACAGGTCAGCACTACCAGCTTAATGAGCACACACAAACCTTTGAAACACCTTGACTTCTATCCTTTGTAAAAAAAAAAAAAAAGGGGGGGGGGGCACAAGACCAGCCACTCTTAATCTATAAAGGAAATGACAAATTACTCAGCCAGGCATCAACTCCAGATTAGCGGCAGACAGCTCATTTTAGGAAATTTACAGCTCCGCAGTATAAACTGCATTAGGACGGATCGCTCCCACGTCCAGAGCTCGAGCAAATACAGCCTCTGGAAGCCCCACCTGGTGGGAACGGAAGCGCGCAGCGCGGATGAATGGGCTGCCGTGTCTGTGGAGAAGAGCTACAGCTCTCCCGTCTCGATAGGTTCAGAGGCACTGGCTGCCAATTTGCGCCATCAACTGGCAGGACGCGCCATTGCGTCAAGTTACAGTACTCCTGGCACATTCAAGGAGCTCCTCTAAAATCCCCAGAAAGCCGAATTGAACAAGCCTGTCTCTCCAGAAGCGTTGTACAAAGCAGTTTTACCGCACGTCCGGAATCTTTGGGTGATATGGGCAAAACTTAAGATATGTCGCTTAAAATTTCTGCAATGAGTTTGGAGGGAAGGAGCTGAGAGTCGCGAAAATCATATAGGCTTCTATTAGCATGCAGCCACGTACAGGGGAAATTTTAAACACGTTTAGCACACGAGCTCATTTTGTTCTAAAACTATTATGAAAAGAATATTGTAGGACATCCCCTATGGCGTAAATAGTGTAATAAACCCATTTAAAAGCATATCATTAACATGCATGCTACATAAGGGACTGCCGTTTCTGAAGCCAATAGACAAGTGAGAGACGTTATTGTTCCAAAACTAGTAAAGACAAGTTAGGGGAAAACATTCCATTTGCAGAGTTCAAACGTGCAACCACCTTACCCTACAGTCCTTTGACCCTAACACATGTACGGTGTGGCAAAGACCTCGGACTGAAGCGGTTAAATGTATAGGCTATCGTAAATTGTGAAAGAGCAGATCTATTTAAACTAAAACAGCAGCCGCCAAGTTACGGCAAACATAATGCGTCCATTCATTATGTAAAAGAAGCGGACAGATTCACTTTCGGTGCATCTACCCAATACTTCATCTCGTCCTGCCATTTTCAAATGCTTACACACAGCCAAACTGAATAGGTAAAGATTAGATAGCCAATTAAAACAGGAAAAAGTTCAAACAAATGGGCGTAAACGAATGCCTTTCATTTTAGACCTGTCCTCGTATTACGTTCACCTCCTTATCCTCGTCTTTATTTATGTATTCCTTATTTTACTGCATCACCCATATGGTAACATTCACATTGACACTGACATCACATATGTAGCTAAAAATATGGAAACATACGCTTAAAATAGCATAACAGCCATTTTAAAGCTTTTGTAACTCCCCTATTTAACAGATTATTTTTAAAAGCATTTTCAAATAGGCCTATGTTAAAAACAAACTACTCAATCAGCAGAGTAACACAGCATGTAATTTTCCAATGCACGCCCCCCAGCACGTGCGTTTTCTTACCAGGTCACCTTGTAGGCTAGTCAGTCTCAGAACGCTGTGTCGAAACTACATTTATAGCCTACCTGGGTTAACGACCAACCCCATGCACACCTGTAACCAATTGCGTCTCTTTTAACTGTAGTCTTTTGAGTCTGGGAAATGTAGTATTCCACTGTTGTATGTTGTCTCGTACAGGCAGTGTTCGCTTGAGTCAACATCGTTGCATTCAGTAGGCTATACTTGTACAAAAATACAGGTTTAGTTGTGTCGTGTAAACATTCACTATACAGCGTACATTCAGAAGTTATCTTACGGTGATGCGCACCCAGAGCCTTGCTCGGCTTTTCTTTTTTAAAATGCAAACTACTGTTCCAACAACCAATTCCCAATTCCCCATTCTCCGCCCCCTGAATACCACCCCCTAAATCTTGGCACACTGTGTTCCTAATATAGCATGCATTAATATTAACCTTAAACCGTCTTTGTTGCCTTTAATTAAATTATCATTAAATGTCACCCAATTATCTTTGTCCATTGTGACGGAACCGCGTTAAATTGGAAAGCTTAATGCATATTTACTGCCCTGACACACTGGAAAACAGATTTTTATTTGCACCAAATGCCAACATTTACGCCGCATTAAATGTTTTAAATGTCCGTGTTCAAAAACAGTCATAGGCCTTGGCAACGCTGCCGCAGTCAATACAGATTGATCTTAAATGAGAAAAGTAGGCTATATACATATTCGCCACAGTCTATAATTTCGTTTCATAAAATATTGCAAACTACGGTTAATCTAGCAGCCTGAAACACTTTGACGTTCTTCGCTTTTTGCCATTAAAAATAGTAATCAGATTTTTTTGCATTTTGTTCAACAGCATCAGCGAGAGACAAAAATGTGTTTTGCGATTTCCATTGTACATTTTTCAAGTACGAGCTGCGACCGTTCGAACACCCCAGAACACCCCATCTCCATTTCAAGACGGTATTTTACACGGAATGACGCAAAAAATGAAATTTATTGAATAATTAGGCAAAGGGAAACGTGTGGAAATTTTTAATTCAAACTTGGGGGAAAAAGGAAAATAACATTCGAGAGAGACCGGAAGAGGGCCCCTCTGCCAGCAAAGCCTGAAAAAAGAAAGTTTTCTCATTGGTTGAGGAGGGGGCTTTAACAGGTATTTGTTAGCATAGGCAGTTCAAGTCCTGGCCTGCCCATCTACAGTTAAACATTACCCACAGATTTAAAGGAACAGACTCTTCAACTTCATCAAGGTCTTCACCCCTAGATATATGCCGCCATTGTTGTTCCCCCCCCCCTCCAGACATAAACGAGCACAGGCACAAAACTTGAAATCTAATTTTCATACCTGAAAGACAGAATTGGAGGCCGGTGACAGGCCTAGAGGTCGATGTGTTTCCACTGTACACAGAGCGAGCTGTGGGTGGGGTCTTAGCCAGGCCTAATGGGTCTCTGGTTAGATAAAGGCCTTCTCAATGTCAGGCAAACGTTGCTAGAGGACACAGGCAGGTCTTAGAGACGGGGGGTGGGGGGTGAGGTGAGGGTAGGAGTAGGAGTAGGGGTAGGGGTGGGGGCGGGGCCAGGGGCAGGCTAGCATGCTGGTGACCAATGAGGCACAGACACAGAGAGGCGAAAGAGTGAGATAACTACGCCAGCACTCTGCAGAGTGACTCCACACTGGCACATGTATTTGCACATGATTTATGGGGGTCTGTGTCCTATAGTGTTTCAAAGCCCATACAGAGCACGCAGCACATGTGAAGCACCTTTTCAATAAACATACAGCTAAGCACACACACATATACATACATACATACATACATATACACACACACACATATACATACATACATACATACATATACACACACACACACAGGGACGCCTGCACACACACACACACACACACACACATATACATACATACATACATACATACATACATATACACACACACACACACAAGGACGCCTGCACACACACACATGCATACATACACACACACACACACACCTGCACAGACACGCACACGCACGTATGCACACAAACCACTACAGAGGCCTCCCAGTGGGGGATTTTTCAGGCATACTTTTCCATACCAGAATGCCACTGTAATTACCCTCCTGCTGAGAGAGGCCATGTAAGACACATGTGTCTCTCCATGCAAAATACATATTCACACATTCACAACACATTCACTGAGCTAGAGCAGGCAGCTAGGCTCATTAGGCTACACACACACACACACACACACACACACACATATATATATATACATGTATATGCTTGCAGCCGTTCTAGTGAAGTAACAGTAGTAAAGACCTCACCGAGGACAACCTGGTGAAGACATTAGCCTTTCCGTGTAGTGTTTCTGTACTGGCAGGCAAAGGTTTGATGAAGACCCTTAGCTGTGACCTGGGATTCAAGTTGAAAATGAGATAAAACTTTTTTTTTTTTTGGCTGAATCCCCTGGCTGAGTTCTAGTTTTGTTCATCAAAGGTTTCCCTTTCACAGGCATCCTTCTTGGTGAGAAAATGTCGTGTTTTTGTGAATTTCGCGTGTTTTTCGTCTTCAAGCCAGAGGCATAACTCCAGGCACTGAAGCAGTGGGGCGGGTCTAATGATGTCATTTCAGTATTTCCTCTAAATTCCTCGCTGCATAATAACATAAATATGACAGATTGATTACATAAATAATGTAAATAAAATCAAATACCAAATCAAGCCCAAATAAAAACACAAAAAAATGTAGCAATTTGTAAAATATAATTAAATTAAGTTTAAATAATGTTAGATCCACAGCAGGGTTCCACCGGTAGGTAGGACACACTGCTGCACTGTGTTGATGACCGTGAACCCTGGAGTGCAATGGCCCTGTGTAAGGTTTCAGAACAGACACGATGTTTGGCAACCTGAGGTGCAGGCTGCAAAAGTCTTCAGGGACAGCAGAGGGCGCTAGATCTAAGCCCATTATTTTAGTGTTTAACATGAAAGGGCAGTAAAGAGTACGAGTCCTTTGCTTCTCGGAGTAAAGACTCTTCACCTGGAGAACACCTGTAGCAAAAGATTCTTCACCTGGAGAACACCTGTAACAGCACAGTGCCAGATCTAAGCCTATTATTTTAACGTTTAACGTCAAAAGACAGTAAAGAGTATGTGTCCCTTGCTGCTCAAAGTAAAGACTCTTCACCTGGAGAACACCTGTAGCAGCACAGGTGCAGAATCCTAGCCCATTATTTTAACATTCAACGTCAAAGGACAGTAAAGAGTATGAGTCCTTTGCTTCTCAAAGTGAAGACTCTTCACCTGGAGAACACCTGTAGCAGCACACCTGGGCTGAGGCCTTGCCTGTGATCCACCAGCGGGGGAAAGAGGCACTTTATAAAATCTCTGGTGCGGCTGGCCCATCTGTCTGCTGAGTGCAGAAGGAGATTAGTGTGGACATGAAGGAGACCATTCTTAACAGCTATTACTAAAGTGAAACACCCAAGGTGAAAATAAAGGCTAAATAAAGCTATTAAAAATATAGTATTGTTATTATTATTATTATTATTATTGTTGTTGTTGTTGTTGCTGTTGTTATCATCATCATCATTTATATGGTTATTGTAAATTCTACTACTACTGATAATAATAACCACAACAACAATAATAATATTCTTTTGTTGTTGTTGTTTTGTTGCTGTTGTTGTCATAATCATTAATAACACAATTTAAAATATTACTAATAAAATAATAATTCTCTAAAGGTTGAGATTTTCGTTTTTTGCTTTCTGGACTGACATTACATAGTCATCCGTGAAAACAGGTGAACCAAGGGCTTGTCATGTAAACAAGAACGCACCGACATTTCTTCCAGTTCCGTCCATTTCGCCCACGGTACGTGCCCATCGTCACAGGCGTGCGTGGTGCACCCAAACAACTCCGGAGCACCCTTATGAGTATTCATTTGTTCATTTTCGACAAACCTCACAACAATGTTTCTCATTATCGCAGTGCAGGAGAGAACTAGTTTAGCCTCAGTTGGACACCATGAATACCCAAACCGGCGTGTCTAAGGGCCGTATAAAATGGGAAGGGGTGGACGGAGATCCAAGGAAAGGCAGAAGAACGACGACAGAGTGAGAGATGGCTCAGCAATTTAAAGGAAGCAACCTCTTCTTGACAGGTGAGCACACTTGTGAGGATGAGTTTGTACTGGTGGGGTGGCAGTGTATAATGGAGAAGGAGCTGTAACCTATAGGTCACAGTTTCGATTCCCAGGTAGAACACTGCCGTTGTACCCTAGAGCAAGGTACTTAAGGTACTTATACATCCAGCTGTATAAACGGATGCAATGTAAATGTTATGTAAAAGTTGTGTAAGAGCTGCTATCTGCTAAATGCTAATGTACTGGTGAGTGCGTACTACGCAGCATGCATCCTTCTTCTACAGTCTAGTGCCTCTCCATCTGGGAGTCTTTTCACTGGTCTCAGTGAGGACAATGTCTTTGAGATCCCTCAAGACAGTACGTAAATCCAATCCATTATTCTCAGGATAAGGATGCACACAACTACATCTAAATGTACGTTAAATCATCTGAATTTAGCAGGGTGCACGGTGACTGACGGTGGCCATTTTGTCTGAGTTGCAGCTCTGCTGTGCCTGGCGAGCCAGGGGTACGCGGTGGGACTCGGCGACATGCTGGAACGGGCGTCGCAGCTGTCCGACAAGCTTCACTCTCTCAGCACGTCCCTGACCAACGACCTGGTCAGTGCCCGCCCGCGTCCGGCTGGCCGCGACGTCTCCGCCTCGCTGACTCTCTCTCCCGCTTCTGTCACTGCGTTCAGAAAAGAGCCACACTCAACACTGTGAAATCTCTCTCGTGGTAGTGAAGTCTAGGTTGTATGAATCGGCGTGTTTATCCAGGGTGGGGTTAATCAGTGTGTTAATCCCTGGATTTCATCTTTGTGGTGTTAATTAGTGTTTATCCAGGGTGGTGTTAATAAGTATGTTAAACCCTGGCGGTGTTAATCAGTGTGGTGTTAATTAGTGTTAATCAGGGTTAATCGGTCCCCTCATTGCACTCTTCCCCTCTCAGGACACCCATTTCCCTCCGATGGGAAAGATCCTGATGCCACGCCCCTCCATGTGCCACACGGCTTCCCTCCAAACCCCTCACGACAAGGACCAGGCTTTGAGAGTACCGGTGGGTTTCTCACACGCGTCCGTCTTCATACACAGGCCTGGACTCGCTCAACATCCGTCCTGCACTCTTATTCACAATTCACAAGAGAGCCCTAGCTTACTTCCTGAAAGACAGTTTGCAGAGTCATTTTTGGCGACTGCTTAACTCGCTGAACTGTGGTCTGTGTGCTTTGCACTTCACACGGGGTGTGTGGTGTGAGATAATATATCAGAATTATGAAATGTGCGAATACGACAGTGCCACGTTTATATTTATGCTCCTGCTCAGCTATCCACTAGCGGACCTTCATCGGGCTGATTTGCAAAATTCTGAGATGGTCAGTTATGCCCCGGGTTTTCAAGAGGGGCACTCCAAAGGTGGAGACGGGGGGGGGGGGGGGTCTCCCTTCTGTTGGGTCCATGATTTCATTCTCCTCTCCCAGTCTGCAGGCACAATTCCCTGCCCCCTGGTCCCCGATTGCAATCTCACCCCCACCCCAACCCTTTTGTTTGTGATCTTTATGAATCCCTTTTCTAAATATAAAAAATGTAACTTATGACTGGAGTCCCGTGGATGCCTTTGAGTCTGGGTTGGGATACCTGGATCAAAACCGGTTGAAAACTCCTGGACTATGCTGACGATTGGCCACTAAGGGGCGCTGTATGCTCACGGGCAGTATTGTGTGCAGTCAGCGTGTAGTAGGTTCTTATTTACGGACGTATTAAGTGCTATTGTGCAGAATGCTACCCGCAGCAGGTCCTTGGCTAGCCAAATATCCGTTTCTGCACCCTCCCCCAAGGAATCAGAGCTGCTGTCCCTCGCCCGCGCGCTCCTGCTGTCCTGGAACGATCCCCTGCTCCTGCTCACCTCCGAGGCGCCCGCGCTGTCCCATCCGCAGAACGGCGCCATCTACAGCAAAACAAGGGAACTGCAGGACCAGTCCAACAGCCTGAGCTCTGGGCTGGACAGGCTGATTCAAAAGGTGAGTGTTGGGACATCACACCGTGTACAGTATAAGGGTAATTGGTATCCCCACAACCAACCTCGTGGAACTAAACAAAAAGGCCATCGCACGCATTGCAACCTCAACAGAACAGGACATCACACACCCACTCAACCACCACCCTACCCTACTGCCCTCCGGGCACAGGTACAGAGCACTGAGGTGCAGAAGGGCTCGCTTTGGGAAAAGCCTGATCCCCACAGCCATAGCCGCCTTGAACAACAGGCCTGAGTGTGTACCGTTGTCTGTCATCGTATGTTGTTACCGTGTGCTGTTGTATGTACTGTTGTCTGATGGGTACAGTGCTGTGGAAAGGAATTTCTCCCTTGGCGACAATGAAGTCTAAAGTCTAACCAGAGATCATCTGGTGCAGCATCCCAAGACTTCTCATTACACACTTCCACATACAACTCCTAAACAACGCTTTCATATATACCTGAAATGACACTTTCATACAAATCCAAAATTACACACTTCCACATGCAAACCCAAGATGAGGGCGCGGCCGACAGGTCCCGAGGAGCGAAGCAAGCGTGTAAGTAACGCGGGCGACCCCGCCCCTCTTCCCGGTTCTGTCCTGCAGATCGGCTCCTCCTCCAAGTCACTCTCCCCCCTCCCCTTCCAAGGCGACGACCTCGGCAGCGACAAGAACTCCCGCCTCATCAACTTCTACTTCCTGCTGTCCTGTTTTCGTCGGGACTCCCACAAAATCGACAACTTTCTCAAGCTCCTCCGTTGCCGGGCAGCCAAGCAGGACCGGTGCTAAATAGCGGGGGGGGATATTCTAATTCGGGCTACAGTATAAAAAATAAGCTTATTTTTTTATTCTTTTTAGAAATGTTCATCTAATCACAGACCTGGATTCAGCCCCATTCCTAATACTTAATTTATAATTTTGTACTATGCCTTATTGTACACACTTAAAAGAACATATCCTGCACAAAATTGACAGATCAGAAAACTTGAAAAAGGGAAGGATTTTAATTCCGCACTCATTTGCAACCTATGTCTGCAATACTGCAATAATATCAACATAACTTACGCAAATTACTCTAAACTGTCTAAAGACACCTTTAAGGTGTCAAAATTGTTGAGCACCGTCACCATTTGATTATCCACCCAGATCGCTGAACTACAGATTTTGTTTTATTCTTGGAAACTACTGTTGCTACACAAATGACAATAAAATTCTATCGTGCATAACAGACTGTTCTTGGCATTCTTAAATATTACATTTTTAAGTTTAAGAATAACTGTATTTAATCCGTGCGCTGGTTTTAATAACATAATCCCATTTTATACCATTAACTGAGCTGCCAACAAAAACTTTCACAGTAATAATTCTGTCCCCGAACTCCACTGTCCATGATTATCGCTATAGTAATCCAGAAAACGCTGGTAAATGTCAGAGTAACGCACATTAACCCGTATAAACATTTTTCTGTCTGACATAACGGACTGAGTTTCAAATATACTCCAATACAGAGACATAAGTGACAATGACACAAACAGACCAGTCTACAGGAAGAGATAAATGGACACGTGCGTTTCAGATCGTTTTCTAGCCTACCACTTAAAATGGTATTCCTACAATAGAATGCAACAATCCACATATATATATATACACTAGTAGAAAGTCTGCCTTTCAGTTTATTGATGGCCTATCGGTGCTTAAGGGAGTCGAGCCAGCATGGAGGGGCTATATAATCCAGGAGGGACAGTGCAAAGTCTCGTGTGGGCGAGTTGGTGCTTGATGTAAAGACACGATTGATACGCAGAACTGATACGCAGAACCTTCAGAACCAGACGAGAACCTCACCTGCCGCGTTACCCTGTGCTAAGAAGCTCAATCGCAGGGGACCCCAGAAGAAAGCCACTGGGAGGAGAGAAGGGGTGTGGCCGAAAGGAAGCCTGTTTCGCATGTGTAGCTGTGCGTGTATTAGCTGTGAGTATCAGCTGTGCGTGTATCAGCTGTGCGTGTATTAGCTGTGTATCAGCTGTGTGAGTATCAGCTGTGTGAGTATCGGCTGTGCGTGTATCGGCTGTGCGTGTATTAGCTGTGTATCAGCTGTGTGAGTATCAGCTGTGCGTGTATCAGCTGTGTGAGTATCGGCTGTGCGTGTATCGGCTGTGCGTGTATCGGCTGTGCGTGGTCGCAGTGCATGGCAATGGTGCAAACGCAAAAAACCAGACACTGCATGAACCTCAGTTTCCCCATTTATTTTATTAAAAAAGCAGCAACAAAAAAAAAAAAAGAAAAAAAAAAAAATCCAAACCCATCCATGAACGTCCAGACCCGCTCCCCAAACACACCCCACACAGGAGACAAACTCAGGAGAGCTTTGGCCAGACCCCGCCCCCCTGCCCCCCCCCCCCCTCCAGCGGCCACCCCCAGCCTGCCGGTTCTCTAGTTCCGGGACGAGTGCAGCTCGTCTGAATTGGGGGGTGGGGGGGGTCGTGTGCATTTGTAACAGATTCGGCCCTACACCGCAGAGTAAAACACGTAACACTGGCACCGCAGAAACGCCGTGAAAACACTGACATGCTCGACTGCTGTCCCCCGCAGCCTACGGGGCGCGCCGTCGCCGTGGTGCCCCCTACAGGGCGCGGGACCGCGCTGCACGGAATCTTAACGGACGCAAAAAACAAAAACGGGCGGTTCCGGGGACGCTTCGGCAAGAATTCACCGCGCCGAAACCGAACCGTTTACTTCTTACAGCGTAATGGAATTCAAAAGTGCACTGACGACAGCCTGGTCTTAAAAGACAGACACACTGATTGGCTGAGGAAAGGAAACCGTCTTCAGAACCTTTTTTTCCTTTTCTTTTTTTTTTTTTTTTTTTAAAAGACAGAAAATAAGGGGGGGAGGGGCACGGTCGCGTCAACAGGTTTCCATAGTTACAACGGAGACATAAGTGGCCGAACATTGTTAGTTGTTTTTTTTTTTTTCCTTATTAAACGGACACTATATACAGGGTAAGCCGGGGGGCCACGGTGTATGTGTGTGTGTGCACGTGTGTGTTCCTCCGAGTATCCTGCTGTTTAATGTTGAGGGTCATGTATGATCATCTAAACGCCAACAGAACTAACATAACACACATCCTATGAGAGTATTGCACGTCGTGGTGTTCTAATGTCATTTCACAGACCCAGGTTTTAAAAACTAGCCACTTCTGAACAAAATGTGTTTCACAAAAGCAAAACTGGATCTTTAAAAATATTGTTACACAAGAATCATGTCACAGCTTAGGAAAAAAAAAAAAAAAAAAAAGAAAAGAAAAAGAAAATTGACACATCTCTCACACACACACACACACACACACACACACACACACACACACACACACACACACACACACACACACACACACACACACACACACACACACACACGTACAGGCGTGCAGGCGTGCAGGCACACGCACGCGCACACACACAGGCGTGCAGGCGCACACACACATACAGGTGTGCAGGCACACGCACGCACACACACACACAAACACAAACACACACACACCCCCCCAGCCCCACTCCTCCTTCCTGCGCGGCCGCTCACAGGAGAGCTCAGCGCATGCGGTACTCGGAGGTCTTGGACACCTCGCAGAGCTGACCCTTGAAGTCGATGTCCACAGTGAAGTCCAGATCTCGCTGCGAGAGAGCAGAGGGTTCAGCGCCAAGATAAACAACCAGGGCTAAAACTGCTCGTCTGCCAGAAACTGTCAATCATAAACGGTGACATTTCTACACTCGAACCAATTGGCTGGGGAGATAAGGGGGGGGGGGGGGGGGCGGGGTCTTACGTTGTTTTTGACGTTAGGCTTCATGTTGATGGTGCCGAATATCTCCTCTCCTGCTTTGACCGTCAGGTAGTCGTCCAGATAAAACACCGTCTGTTTCCAATGTGTGTACGGAGACTCCGGGCCTAGAGGAGAGAGGGATGAGAGAGAGGAGGAGAGGGGGATGAGAGAGAGGAGAGAGGGATCAGAGAGAGAGAGGAGAGGAGAGGGATGAGAGAGAGGAAAGATGGATATAAGCGAGAGGAGACAGGGATGAGAGAGAGGAGAGGGATGAGAGAGAAGGGGGATATGAGAGAGAGAAGAGAGGGATGAGAGAGAGGAGAGGGGTGAGAGGGACAAGAGAGCGAGGAGAGAGGGATGAGAGAGAGGAGAGCCAGGAGAGAGGGATGAGAGAGAGAGAGAGAGAGAGGAGAGCGAGGAGAGAGGGATGAGAGAGAGAGGAGAGAGCGAGGAGAGAGAGAGGAGAGGGGGATGACTCACTGGTGGAGAAGCCGGTGCGCTTGTGGCAGCGGGTGAACTCGATGTTGAAGTAGGTGACCAGCGCGTGGATGTAGTCGTTCCTCTTCACCTGCAGGCAGAAGGGCGAGGTGAAGGACAGGTCCTCGATCTTCACCGTGTAGATGTCCACTTCCTGGGGGGAGGGGGGGGCAGCTGTCAATCACAGTTTAGCAGGCAGAGTAATCTACTCCTTGAGGCCTTCGGTGCGACAGGACACTGACCTTGATCAGGCAGGCGCTGCTGACCAGCTGCTTCGGGTCCACCACGTCCACCAGCGGCTCCTTGATGGCCACTTCCTTAATGCAGGACATGTCAAAACCATAGACGTTCTCCCACCCTAAGAGACGGAGGGGGGGGGAACGAGTTATTCACAGCACTGATACACCCGCACACAAGCTGAAACACCACTGAAACACCACAGAGGGCTGGCAGATGTTACTCACAGTGGATTTTGTAGTCCTTGTACTGCCGGTCCTCTATGGCTGTGACGTACAGCGTGGCTCTGTCAGGGAATATCAACCCGTCCGGTTTCTGCAGGGGAGGGAGAAAGCCCAGTTAATGCGCTGAAGACAGACCGGCCCCCGTCCCTGAGCACCTCCTGTGCCACACGCACCGAGAGAGAAGGGGGGCGATGCAGTCTGCCTGAGGCTCAGAGAACAATCCGCCCTGTGCGCGGACGCTGCGGAAAAACCGGAGGTAAACCGTGCCGGTCACTCCAAGTGAGGGCATCTGCTCGAGGCCTGGCATCGACAGACCTCTCAAGCATCAATGATTAGGAACATTTCCTGATGATTACTGACATATATCAGCAAGTATCAAAAGCAAATACTGGCTCTACACAGCTTATAAAACATGCTAAATAGCCTATAATGAATCAAGAAGAATGCCATCAAAATCTCACGTTTCATTAAAATAAATCAGCCATTTAGCCTATTTGGCCCCACAAGGTTTTTGTAGGTTTAAGGAAACGTACTCAAATTTAACTCAATACAACTTTTGTTAGGCCCCACTGCCCATTACAGGCTACTACTGTACAAGTTGAGGAAGAAGATTTAGCTATAGCCTAGTCTACAGCATTGTATCAATTAAATTCTGTCAAACTGCCAACGGAATGGGTCGAAGGAGGAGGTACAGTGCAACGTCAACCATTGTATTACACCACAAAAGCAAACCAACAGGAAAAACAGAATGCCTATAATCTAGGTTTCACTGTACGTACAGAGCTATCAGGAATAGCAAAGATATCCAAGAAAAATAGCATGTGGGGCAGTATTTGGGCATGGTGGTGGGGCTAAGTGGAGATGCTGTGGAGAAGGGGGTGGCATGTTTTCAAAAATTAAAATAAAATCTAATAAAAAGATAAAACCTGTGTAGCTACGCCTACTCACCAGCCACTTGTCGCGGGCGTAGATGACGGTGTTGAGCATGGACTCGTAGAAGAGACAGTAGCCCATCCACTCGGAGATTATGATGTCCACGCTCTCCACAGGCAGCTCCACCTCCTCCACCTTCCCTTTGATGATGGTCACAACTGGGGGGGGGGGGGGGGGGGGTAACCAAGACGATGCATAAGGGGTGGGGCCACGTACACGACACAAACAGCACTGGTCCTGGAGAAGCAGCTAAGCCTATTAACTGTGTAATTAACGGCTTTATCCAACCAATTACACGGAAGGCAATAAGGAAAACCAGCAGTCTGTGGCTCTCTAGCACCAAGGATGAAGGATCCATGATTGCCAGTACTCTTAAGGTAGTGTTTAAATTCCATTTAAATCAGAACAGGTTACAGAGAAAAGAACAATGGGGAGAACAGAAGCATTAACACTCACTGTGATCCAGCTTGTTGGCCTTGACGATCTTCACTGCGTAGTCAGATATGCTACTGCACTCGATCTGCAGGGCACAAGTTATTCGGGGTGAGCGGGAGAGAAAGGAGGAGACCCAACCAGAGCAGTCGCAACCCTGTCGTCTGCTAGCCCTGGAGGGCTGCAGCGACTGCAGGCATCTGCGGTTTCAAATAGCGGTCAGCTAAGGCTTTGAGAACAAGGGGTGTGGACTCTTCAGCATTACATTACGTTTGGCAGACGCTTTTATCCAAAGTGACGTACAGTAAGCTCATATTGAAGGTCGCTGGAACAAATACAAAAGCAGGACAGATAAACAACAATTCTCGTACAATATCAGCTACCCATAGCTGTGTACACAGCCTAGTTCACACAGTAAGGCACTGGGGCTAAGTCAGTAAAGCAATTCAGCCAATCGGTGAAGTTCTGGTGTCTGCTGCAGAAAATGCGCAGACACCAGAACCAGCGACGGAGGCCGTCCAGGACTGGATTCTGACACCGGTGCTGTAGCAGTCGCTAGCACCGGTGTCATCACAAACATCCAAGACTGTACGAATGAGCAGGCAACCCAAACGCCCCGGGCTGCCCACACGGGGAGGGGCGGGGACTCACCCCGATGACCTTCTTGGCACCCGCCTTCGCCGCGAACATGCACAGGATGCCCGTCCCACTGCCCACGTCCAGCACCACCTTGTCCTTGAACAGGTGCTTGTTGTGGAACATGGAGTTCCGGTAGGTGAGCGTGCGGACCTCGTCTTTCAGCATTTCCTACAGGGAGAGGGAGCGGGCCAGGGCTAGTTACAGCTTCCAGGGTTTACATGAGTGAACACTAATCCACTGAGGGCAAAAGTTTTAACTATGCAACACCAATACCAAACAGACCGGTTCATCTACAGAAGTAAGATGTAACCTTATGTTCCTCTCGTATAAATGCTAAAAAAAGTGGGTTTTATTTATATGTTTGATTGCTTTAAAGCAGAATCACACTGAATCAGTCTATGTATGTACATAGTGTATGTATGACTGTACGAATTTAAAGAATCAGCTGAGCAGCCTACCTCGTGAATGCCGAAGTGGGCATAGGAGTCGAAGTAATAGTCCTTGGACGTCATATCCTCCGCCGAAGGCTTCGCTGAGCTTTCCCCCTGAGAAACCTCGCAAAAGAAGAGTGAAGTTAGAATGTAAATTAGCCCTGGTGTAGGGCGCCGGCCTACACGCAGCAGCTAATCCCGTCGACTGGCTGCACTTTCTACAGGATGACGAGAACAACGTGGGCCGCATCCGGCCGCAGTAGGTCATCCCGGAACCGCGGATGCTGAACTGGGTCAACGTCACATAAAATTGTAGCGTTTCAGGGCATTCCTACCATCAAACGTGAGAGACACAAAAAGAACAAGACCGTTGAGGACAGTGACCCCATTAATTAATATTATTATTAGTAACATTAACGTTACTTCTTAGCAGAAGTGGACAGTTCAGGGTTCAGAAAAACTGAAGTCCTGCCATGCGTTTCTTACATCCATGAACTTCGCCAGACTATCTCCTGTCTGCAGAATTGTGCCAATTCGCAAATCCGGGCGTTTGGAACAAAAATCCTGGGGAGGACTTTTACTTTATGAAACCAGGATTTTCTACCTTTACTTCCGAGCAAGCTCATTATGTCTTCTCAAATCACGTGTACGTTAGCTAATCAAACGTTAGCTGCGGATGCTAGCCGATACAAAGGAATATAAAGTGCCTCATGGTTAGGCCTGCTTGAGGCCTAAGGTTACACAAAACTTCTACAAATACTGAAACAGCTGACGAAGCCCTTAAATTAATCATACAGAAATTCAGCAATAACGTTATGATGAATAACCAATTTGCTGTCGGCAGGCTACTTAAAACTTGGTGGCCAGGAGAAGTAGTCTAACGTTAGCGCCGATTCCTAGCCAAATGAAGCAAGCTGTCTCACGCTCACTAACACGTTGAGTAAATATCCTACCCAGTAGCCGGTCACACCAGTGGCGAGCGGCACTTTGTCTAATAAGCTTACAAGGGAGTGGAATAACCAGAATAAAATTAACATTACTCTCTATGTATAACCGCCTTGATTTGTTTAAATTAAGTTTTTGGCTTAGTGCTAGCGGAGTTAGTGCCAAGTTAACAAGCTAGCTATCTATCGTATATCAAACCGGATAATTCGCCACCGATTTTAAATCCAGAAAACATAGTTCACGTTAATTCCAACGGTAATCAGCCCGTTTATGAACTTCCCAGTCAGTTCAGCGTCTATCGTAAATCCAAGGGAAAATTATAGCCAAATTGATCGGTTTTGGCTAACAAAAATGAGATATCGTGACTTTCTTGCTATAAATGTGCACACCATGCGGCCTGAGCCCGAAACAACTGTGCGTTACGTTAGCTACCCAGTTCGCATGGTTAAATTGGATTTTCTAGCCAGCTACATAGTCGGGATAGTCTTGGTCCATAGATAAGGCACTGATAAGTTAATTCTCTTACGATTAGCGCTGGAGAACTGGCTGGCTGACCAGCATTATCGATGTAGGTAACGGTCTTAATACGTGGGTAGTCTTAAGGTAATAAAACGCATATGACTACATACTAACAGTACATGAAAAATGTCGGTGAGTTGATACTAGCTGTAGCCGACGGCAAAATGAATGAGCATCGCAACGAGGTCAGTCTGCTAGCTACTAAAATGGATGCTCTGTGTGCGCGTTCATTACCTAGCTATATAGTACCTAAGCTTCTTGGCAGATCAATGAACAGTTCTGTTTCAAATATCACACGGGTAGTAATTTCCGTCTTCATTACAGAATTCGTGGTTAATCTATTCTGATTTCCTATAAGGATATATCCTCAAGGCCAAGGGGTACGCTTCACTTACCTCCATTCTGTCCGTGGTCTCCGCCATTTCAACTCTGCGCAATTTCACCTGACGTACAGCCAACTTTGTGACTCAAACTGTGAAGAGCCTGCCTCGCAACTAATCTTACCAATCACGTCTCGCCTTCTAATAATATTCACCAAAGTGACGACCCCTTTCACGAAAGTCTATTCTAATAGGTTTAAAATTGTGTCAGTTTTTCCCTCTCTTTTATGCCCCGCCCTTGCGCTTCGAAGCTGGTGATGCTCTATGCGATTGCGTGTATTAATATTTTAATAGGCAAATTCAATTATATTGCTGTGCTATCAGTATTTAGTTACCCACCATCAACATGAGCACACTTAAAAGTGACACGGATGTTCTATTGCTGTTAATTATTTGATTCTAGACTACTTTCATCTGAAGCTACTGAAGCCAGTTCGAACACATTAATTAATAAAAATTGCGTTAAATAGGCTACAGAGTAATTGGAGCAACCGAGGCGACAATACATACCTTCTTTTCCATATTGTGATGTAAATAAGTTTGATCTCTTATTTGATTTTTAAATTATAGTATAAAGGTAGCAAATTATGATATACTTATGTTAAGATGTTTCTGATATATATAATAGAACCACACACACACACACACATATATGTTTATATAGGGGGATGTTACAGCTGTTCTTTAACACAGCACACACAGTAAAATGTTCTGTGTTAAATCAATTCTTGTAAAGTACATATGGTCCCTATTGGACTATGTACTCTGTTAAATGAACACTGGACACTTTACTGTGCAGAAAACAGACCCTTTCCATGGAGACGAGAACGAGCTGTGCATTCAGTACAGTACTAGCACAAGCTCCTGTTTTTCAGCGAACAAGGAGCAGTCTCCACAGTGTTTGCAGAGTCATGGTTCTGTCCAGTCAGCTTTGGCAGCCCATGTTTGGATGTGGTCAAAGGAACATCTGTGAGGCCTGGGGTTTCTAAGGTTCTTGGTGCCACACAACCTTGCCATGCAGATGAAAAAATGGGACACGAAAATGTTAATATTTTCTCTGACCACACTAACACCAGCCATCCATGGATTTGTACCTGTTTGCAGAATTAGACAACTTCCACTGACTAAAGCCAGCTCAAAGGAATTTTGTTTTGACATTTTTTTCACCAGTTGCGACTTTTTGATGCAATCTGCATTCTGATTGATCATAACTGTGAGGAGCTGTCTGCCTGCAGGGTTTTTCAGCCTTTTCTGACCCACGGAGCCCCACCCAGGCAGAAAAGGCACCCGGGGGACCCCCATTATAAGTTATAAAGGGTTATATTTTTTAAAAGTTTTATAGTTTGAAATATTTCCCCATATCTATATATAGTCATTACATATGAAGTCTGAACATGGACCCCTACAATACCTTCAAGGACCCCCCAGGGGTCCATGGACCTCCAGTTGAAAACCCAGGCCTTAAAGGATTAGGAGTGTGGACATCCATGGCTAAGCTCTGGTCATCACTTGGTTTTTTTTTAATTTTATTTTTTTTAAAAGAGGTTTGTAGGCAAGGCTGTAGGCGTCACATGCATCTTTCTGCTCTTGGGGGGTGGGGTGGGGGGTGGGGGTGGGGGTGGGGGGTTGTAGCACTGACTTGTATTCTATAAAACTCTAAATTTAGCACAAAGCTAAGCCCTCCTACATTGTTCACTCTATGGTGTCATCTGTAGATTTAGTTTGCCGGTGGTTTAGACCAGCAGTTCCCAAACTTTTCCATCTCAAACACCCCCTAAAATAATCACCCTCTGCATGAGGACACACCCCCCACCCCACCCCGCCCCACCTACCACCTGCCCACCTCAATAATATTATTGTTTGACACCATTATCCAACGCTAACCACAGGCTGCAATGCACCAGCTGTTTAATACACTAGTGCAGGAAAGTGTGCCTAAAATGGGCTGCCATGCAGTGTCTATATCCGACATGTTCATAAATCATAGAGTGAATACTTTTGCAATATATAAATTTCACGAAGCAGCAGTTCATATAATTTAAAATAAATATGCCATAAATCACAATGGAATTACAGTTGTACGTTTATAAATATGTAGTTAATAAAATATTTAAAAAAATATTCTTAAAAGGGAAACCTAATTTTTAGGTCCACTCTGCTCAGGATGATCCTTGGACTGCTTTTTGCACCAGCAGGGTTCCCCAGTCCCAGCGTAGGAACTTCTGGTTTAGACAATGCTGCGCCTGACCACAGGATGCACTGGTGATCAGCCTTGCCTGTGGGTGGTAAACACTTTGCTTTGAAGTACAAACCTTTCATGCTGTTAAATATGGTTTGGTTGACTAGATCCACATTTAGGTTTTGTTACCACTGATTAAGTTCATACCAAGAACATGTGGTGTATTTAGAATCATAACAACTGGGAGTCCACACCTGTGCTACTGGAGGTCCAAGCACTGTTGTAGATGATATGATAACACTACTACTAGTAATAATATAACCACAACAACAACAACAATAGTATTTTTAGAGCACTTTTCATGCTTAGCACACAAAGTGCTTTGGACCATAAAAATTTGGAGCCAATATATGCAGTATTGTTTTAACATTTAGGATGGGACAGGTGGAAACAGGAAACAGGTGGGGTTTCTGTTTTTAAGAGAGCAGTAATAACAGTCATGTCATTAGCAATTAGTAAAATGTCTAAACCAATTCTTCAAAAAAAGAAAAACTATTATTTGTGATGGTGAGGAGCCTTGCAGACAAATTTTGAACTAAAAAGGGTTATATTTTGAATTCAAATTTAGAGACGTCTGATTCTGACCTTGACTCTTGAGAAACTGGAGATGAAAGACACAGATCAGACTGCTTAGTGTTAAATACAATCGAAAAGAGTACATTTCATCACATACAGAGTCAAATAATCTATTTTACAGTTTAATTAACACAGAATATTTTACTGTGAGATGTCAGCTGATACAATGCTCAGGCCAGGGAAGGGATCTCATCCAGAGCAATAGAAACTCAAAATGATCATCCTTGAGTTCTTAAGGTTGTGTTTACCCCCCTCTAGAGGTCCTGAGAGCAAAGATCTACAGTTGGACTCTATTAGCCAGAGACCCCATTTTAGTGAAGGTTGCTACCTGTAAATGAGAAGGCAGAGTCTAGGTGACTATTGGGAGCCACATTTCTGAAGCTGCCATTACAGTTTTGGGCCACAGAAGGAAGATAATCTATTTTAAAATAAGAGGTCTTTGCATTGCTGAGAGAAAGCCTGACGATGCATTATGCTTGGCTATCAGTTACTCAGAGGTCCAGATATAGTCTCTCAGCATGGAACATTTAATAGGCTTTTCCCATGTATTTGAAGTATTCAGTGAGAAAATAAACATGTATACTTTTTCAGATTTATAGAGCAAAATTCTATTAATTATATTAATTATATTAATTACGTAATTTCTAAATACAATAACCGGAGATCTACCATATTATGTATTTTCTGTTTGTGGATATTCACTTCAGGTTTATTTCTCACCGGAAGCCCACTAAATACTCACTGTTGACCGGTTAAATGTAAATGCCATGTTTCTTACACAAGAAATGTTACTTCCAAAAGACCAACTCCAATTTTTCCTATAAAAAGCAGCGTAAGACCTCTGGTGTTTCCAGGATAAAGTATAATTTAAATTCTCAGCAGAATTAAAAAAAGGTTTGATGTCACCCAGTTTGTTTTGATTTTCTTTGTGGATAATATAACTATCAAAATTGAAGATTTTTATTGTAGACCTTGACAGACCTTGTCATATTGGGCAAGCAACCCCTTCAGGTTTTTACCAAATATCCTAGATTGTAAGAGTAACAAATGAAATAAATAAATTAAGAAATAAATATCTAAATAAATATATGTCTGGGGTTTGAAGAGTAATATAATGGTAATATATAACTGTTGATTATTTAGTATTATTTATTGATCACTCATCGAAAATTGGTTGCCTGCCTTTTAAATTACATGCTCTATATGTTTCAAGGGTTTCTACAGCCAACATCGTAGGACAGAGGCTCCAAAACTGGGGATTCAGACCCAGTTATGGGTCATAGGTCAAGACTATATTTTACACTTTCTTTGATATTCACAGCTGTCCATTTAATCTCTGCAGTGCTTTGACACGTTTTTTCTGCCATGTTACAAACAATTTCCATAATTTGAACATGTTAGTCTACATTTTACATGATGATTGCTCACAGAAAATACATTTTTATTATTAAGTGGATCCTCGGCTCAATCTGGGAAGCAATGCAATAGTATCCCGGCAAATTACGGCAGCGACACGTCTAAATATCGGATATGTCTCCAAGAAAATAATAACCTGTAGGCTATATGTAAGGCTGAACAAACAATCTGTAGAGGAAATTAGGAAATTATATGAAAACAATTCCTTTCCAAGATGTGAAACCAAACGGACCAGACTATGTATGTTAGATAATGGTAAGTCAGTTATTACATACTTTTACATAGTCTTTTCTGAACAAGATCTATACAGGTTTGTAAATCGTGAAGACTGGAACAGCCGAGTAATACACTTCCAGCTGTAGTGTCCGCAGCCATGTGACCGCAAAAATATAAAAAAGACATTTTTTTATAACAATAACTGTAATGAACTCTGTCAAGCCAATCAAACGCGTCGTGGGCGCATATCTTTCACCCAATCACATTTATATGTGCAGCTGGAAGGCTGGAGTTGCAGCGCATCGGACACCGCGAGCCGGATGCGAGAGTGTTGGCGACGCAGTCGGTCACGAGCTTATTTGAACACTTTCTCTCTCACTGACTAAAATATTAGCCACTTAGCTGTCTTGCTAAATAGCGGTTGGAGACAACATAGCAAATATTTCTGTTTTATCAGAAAGTAGCCTATTCTAATAGTTTAGTTTATTAAAACGAGACTATTTTATTCGCTGTGTGGAATTTTGGTGATGTATTACAACATTATAGACAGCTAGCTAGCCTAGCTAGCTATCAGCATAATAGTAGGGAACCGTATGATACTAGGTTAGCTAACAGCTAATATATGACTCACTAATCGTGCATCGTGATCATTGCTATATTGCTGCTAGGAACGCACGAATTAGTTAACGTTATCTAGTTAACGTTACCCGTGTTGCCTTCGCTAGCTAGCCAGATATTTTGTCCTGTCTTGGTGCATTTACGGTCAGTTAGGTAGTGCACTAGTTAAACGTGACGTAGCTATCGATACTATTGAATGATCAGCGGAAACCCCGGCTACATTCTGCTAGCATAGATAGCTTCCTAGCTAACTAAGTCAGCTAGCTAACTATTTTGCCGGCACTGCCGAAACTTCGCTTGCCAGTGCTAGTTAGATATATAGCTAACTACCTTGCTGGGTTTGGCGTTAGCTAAATAGCGTTACTGTCAACCGCCAGAATCAATACAGCTTTGAAGTTAGCAAAATAGTTGCGTTAGACTAGCTGTCTAAATAATATTTCGTGGCGAGCTAACACATTACCTAGGTATACAACTATAGGTAATTGGTAAGATTACTAGCTAGATAACATCATTTGTGTGTGACTGGAGTGGAGACAAACGGACGAAAATGCCGGCTGTGTCGAAAGGAGACGGAATGCGGGGATTAGCGGTGTTCATTTCGGACATACGGAATTGTGAGTGCCTCTCTATTTAGTTTTTCAACTAGACTAGCTAGCAAGCTTATTAATGTTAGATAGCTTGCTTGGAAGTGTCCTGTCATGTTTTCAGTGAATCGTTTATCATGTTCCAATGGCATTAACGTTGTATACCTTCGTTACTGAGTATACCGTTAATGTTCACAGTCACTTATTAAAAAACACAAATTAATAACTAAATTTGGCGACTTCGACAATGGCGTGTTCAACTAGGGCTGCTAAACCGTACCCATTTAGCGCGTTAAGTTACTGTGTGTAATTACTAGACCGCTACCTGGGTAGTGTTAACTAACTGCTACGTTCGCTAGCTAGCGTTAGCTATCTGCAGAGGGCGATTGGCCGTGCGGAGCTCGGGGGGTGTTGTAATGTCAGATGCATGGTAATAGTAGACTAGGCCGCTAAAGAATCCATCTGAACCGAATCACGAATCAAGACGTAACGCGTGTTGTTGGCACAGTGCGTGTGACTTTTGAGAGTTGATGAAATGGTTATCTTAAGGTGAACGTAGCATCACCTTCGTCTTCCATGTAATCTAGGTTTAAGTAATGTCCCGGGGACCTGTGATGCAGTGCACTTGTTTACACTAACATGTAGCAAACATGGGGTGATGCTCACCAGGGAGACATTGAGGGTTAAATTACCCCTTATTTAGACATCCCAAGTGTAGTCACGGATAAACACGGGTGTATGTATCTTGGAGCACGGGTTTATATTGCGCATCCTATGAACAAACGGAACACAGCCAACATGTACAGAAGAGGGGTGAAGTCCGTGGAAGTATATGTCACATGACGGGTTTTTTTGTGGTGGCCTTACAGGGCCACGGACTAGTTCCACTGGCATATTCAGCGCGTGTCTTATAGCGTTAATTTGTATTCAGTTAATTCCTGGAAGTCATCTTGCGCTTGTTGGCATGCTGACGTTCAAACGGCATGCATAATGCATGCAGGTGTTGGCATGCATGCGTGCGCACCGTGTCACAGTTACACCCGTAGCCTGGTGTCCCCGCCCTACCCCTGTCCTCAGGTCTCCTTTCGCTCGCCCGATGCCTGCCGCATCTTTCCTTCCTCTCGCGCGTATCCCCCGGTGCTGACTCGCAGATTCCGTTTTTAAGGCACGTGACGCGCTGGGGTCCATCTGCCTCCCCCTTTCCTCCCCGCGCACCCCCCCCCCCCACTTCTGTCACCTTTTCCTTCCTCTCCCGTGCTCTGTTTGGCATCGTCAGGCCTGTCCGGCTTCCGCATCATCCCCTGCTGTCCCAGACCCAGCTGCCCCCCCCACTTTTCCGAAGGCCTGAAAGCTCGGAAATTAGTGTCAGGGACTGGCAGTCTTTTCCTGGTTCGGCATGAGAATAAATACAAGGCTAATTCATATCATATCTGGGTTGGCTGAAACAGGTTTTTCAAGATAAATTAGGGATTAGGGTCCTGACTGTGGTCTACACTGCAGCCGACAGGACAGCCCCTTCCTACCTACAGGACATGATTCAACCCCACACACCAGCTCGACCACTCCACTCTGCTGCACCGGGTCGACTTGCACTTTCTGCCATCCGGGCGGACGGGTCTCGCTCGTCCCGACCACAGAGCTTCTCCGCCCCTCCACCCTTCTCCCCAGTGGTGGGACGAACTCGCCGTTCCTCTACGAACCACTCGGACCCTGCCCATTTTTCGCCATGGTCTGAAGGCGCGTCTCTTCAGACTGTACCTTGACCAGCTGTTAACACTACTCCGCCACGGGGTTACCCCCAGTCTAGTATCCCTCTCTTATCACTTGTATCTTGCACTTCTGGAACTTTTATGTTGCGCTTGTATCTTCATCTTGATGTTGTAGCTCTTTATTATATTGCCTCACTTCCAGTTTGACTTGCCATAACTTTACTGACTTTGCCTGTGCCTGCTGTGTGAACTAGACTTGTTCATGGCTAAGGATAACTGATACTTTATGAGTATTGTACCTTATCTGAACTCTGCTCTGCAGTAGTTCCAATGACCTTCAGTATGCACTTATTGTACATCGCTTTGGATAAAAGCGTCTGCCAAACAAAGTGTAGTGCAATGACTTGAAACGACAGAGTCACTTGAGGTTTGACAGAGACTGTTCAAGGCCAGACGTGTTGTTTTGGCTTGTTGTGAATTGGTTATTGAGGACATTTCATTACAGAAACGCAGTTTGGTCTATATTTGTCAGTTTCATGCTGAGAATAACCCATGGTCTCTGTAAGGTCATATTTTCAGTGCAGGGATGGGATCGTAGGGATGGTTGATGAGGCGTTGCACCTTTTCTCTTTTTGGCTGTGGAGCACTTCTTCATCCATGTACTTAGTGTGTTCTTTTCCTCTCTCTTTCCTCCCCCCCACTCCCCCCCTCCCCAGGTAAGAGCAAAGAGGCGGAGATCAAACGCATCAATAAGGAGCTGGCCAACATCCGCTCCAAGTTCAAAGGGGACAAGGCGCTGGACGGTTACAGCAAGAAGAAGTACGTCTGCAAGCTGCTCTTCATCTTCCTCCTGGGCCACGACATCGACTTCGGCCACATGGAGGCCGTCAACCTGCTCAGCTCCAACAAGTACACGGAGAAGCAGATCGTGAGTGCGGCCGGCCCCTCCTAGCCCCGCCTGGTCACGCCCGCAACAACCCCCCCCCCCCCACCCCCCACCCCCGCCCGCCGTCCTCGCCCCACCCGTGCTCACCCCTCTCGTCCGTTGGCATCACAGCAGCGTCTTTGTGTGTTTTATCGCCGTTCGTTTTGAAGGCTGTAATTACTCTGAGCGTCGAAAACGGCGCGCGGAAATACACTGGCATTGCATGTAACCCCCTTTCTCTCGCAGTTCCCACAGTCCTGGGATGTCTTTACAAATCCGCGAAAACACTCATCCCAGAATGTGCTTGCGTTTCGCATTATCCTAGGAAAAGTCCTAGATAGCTTCCCATTACATTACAGGCATTTCGCAGATGCTCTTATCCGGAGCGACTTACACAACATTTTACACAGCATTTATATAGCATCCAGTTACACAGCTGGATACATACTTAATTATACAGGTTAAGTACCTTGCTCAAGGGTACAACGGCAGTGTCCGACCCGGGAATCGAACCTGTAACTTTTAGGTTACAAAACCAGCTCCTTACCCATTATACTACTTTTTAGGTTACAAGACCAGCTCCTTACCCATTATACTACACTTTAGGCTAGAAGACCAGCTCCTTACCCATTATACTACACTTTAGGCTAGAAGAACAGCTCCTTACCCATTATACTACACTGCTGACAAATATCAGTTTTTCTTTTAATTGCGCGCGAAAAATATCTTGCTGAGTAATTCACACTCAGGTCTGGCCAATGTCAGTTTCCTGATATTGTTATCAGGGTAGCCAGCTTACTGTTGAGCACATGGTGGAGAGCTACTGAAGACTGGGGCTTGGGGCCAGCTGAGCACCGGTCTGTGTCCATGTCAGCACGTTGTGGTTTTATAGTAATATGTCTGAGAGAGGATTTCCCGCACGCCGTCATGTTAGATGTCGCTCAGCTCCACGGAAAAAAAATGACTCGGCAATAAAACTGAACTCGGAAATAAGTGGGAAAAAAATTATGCAGAGTTTGAATTGCATGTGTTTAGCGGGAACCATGTTTTCTTTATTTCAAGTGAAATTTAACAGGCTTGCCTTGTGATGCCTGTAATATGGTGATACTAATACTACTACTAATGGTGATAACATTGAACCAAACTGTGATTCAGGTAAAATAGTCGCGTAAACACCAAAGGCAAATGGACTCCTGGTTTGTTTTGGTGGATTTATAGTAGTTTGTTCCCCTTTGTGGTGATGGAGTGGCCAAACGTTGCTGCTGTTCATGTAGCAGTTCTGCATGTCTTCCCACCGCGTGCAGTCTGCCGTGGAGTTTATACCCCTCCTCCATTTTACTCACACTGCCAGATGAGTGGACCATACGCTGTGTTTCTAATTGTACTCTCTCTCTCCCTCTCTCTCTGTCTCTCTCTCTGTCTTTCTCTCTCTCTCCCTCCCTCTCTCTCACCAGGGATACCTGTTCATCTCTGTGCTAGTCAACAGCAACAGCGAGCTGATCCGCTTGATAAACAACGCCATCAAGAACGACCTGGCCAGCCGGAACCCCACCTTCATGTGCCTGGCACTCCACTGCATCGCCAACGTGGGCAGCAGGGAGATGGCGGAGGCCTTCGCCGGGGAGATCCCCCGCATCCTGGTGGCGGGGTGAGTCGCGTGCCTCCATACGTCTGTGTTCATCAGCTGAGCCAGTAGTTAGGAGGTTCCAGTCAACCAGAGGTTCTTCTGTTGTTAGAGAGTTCTACTGTCTCCAGAGGTTCTACTGTAGTTAGAATGTTCTATGTATCCAGAGATTCTGCTGTAGTTAGGAGGTTCTACTGTCTCTCCAGAGGTTCTACTGTAGTTAGGAGGTTCCACACTGTCTCCAGAGGTTCTACTGTAGTTTGAATGTTCTATGTCTCCAGAGATTCTGCTGTAGTTAGGAGGTTCCTCTGTGTCTCCAGAGGTTCTACTCTAGTTAGGAGGTTCTACTCTGTCTCCAGAAGTTCTACTGTGGTTAGGAGGTTCCACTGTCTGTCCAGAGGTTCTACTGTAGTTAGGAGGTTCCACACTGTCTCCAGATGTTCTACTGTAGTTAGGAGGTTCCACTCTGTCTCCTGAGGTTCTACTGTGGTTAGGAGGTTCTACTCTGTCTCCAGAGGTTCTACTGTAGGTAGGAGGTTCTACTCTGTTTCCAGAGGTTCTACTGTAGTTAGGAGGTTCCTCTGTGTCTCCAGAGGTTTTACTGTAGTTAGAAGGTTCTACTCTGTCTCCGGAGGTTCTGCTGTGGTTAGGAGGTTCCACTGTCTGTCCAGAGGTTTTACTGTAGTTAGGAGGTTCCACACTGTCTCCAGATGTTCTACTATAGTCGGGAGGTTCTACTTTATCTCCTGAGGTTCTTCTGTAGTTAAGAGTCCATTACATGTAACATTTCTGCCATCTTTTGTTTAAAAAAAAATTAAATCCTTATTCAGGTCAAGACTTAATTCTGCGCTGAATTAATTTGTGCCACCCAACAAATCTAAAGAGCTTGATATGTGGAAGAATTGTTTGGAGTAGCATTTGATTTCTTAAACTAAATGTAGCAGCAGTTGGTAGAGTAGTTCATGCTTACTAATGTGTAGGTGAGTAACTGTGTGATTGACAGGGACACGATGGACAGCGTGAAGCAGTCTGCCGCCCTGTGTCTGCTGCGCTTGTACAAGACCTCCCCTGACCTGGTGCTGATGGGCGAGTGGACCTCCAGAGTGGTGCACCTTCTCAATGACCAGCACATGGTGAGAGAATACACCAGCTGCCACCATAGAACGCAGCACCTAGAATACACCTATACACCTGCTGCCACCTTAGAGCGCAGCACCTAGAATACACCAATACACCAGTTACCACCATAGAGTGCAATACCTAGAATTCACCAGCAGCCACCATACAGCGCAGTGCCTAGAATAGACCATCTGCCACCATAGAGCGCAAGCTCCTAGAATGGCAGGAACTCATTGCCATAGACTTGCACCATTAATATCATTCTGATTCACGGGCCCGTTTGCATTTAGACTGAAATGCACTGACCCTACACCCAATGGGGAATAATTACTGGTCTCGTGGGAGAATCCTTGAATTGTTCTTTTTATTCGATAATCACAATGTACAGACTGAGACAGACTAATCCGAGATGGTCATAAATATTTCTCCTTACCCCTGCAACTGCATTATTAAAAGTGTTTTGGCTCATGTGGCTGAGTTGGTACTGCAGGCTTGGACCTGTAGGACCTAGCCCGGGCTGTGATTGGCCGGCTGCCATGGGAAGTCCACAGCAGTAAGTCCCCCTGATTGGTCCCTCTAAGCGTAGGGCGGGAGCATTGGGCTAGTGTGCTACTTAATTTCCTCTGAAACGACCAGGTGATTTACACCTGGCGATTTCGGCTGCCAAGTTAAGAGAAATGTACACCTCTCCCGTGACTGTTGCTGAGTTGTTTTAGTCCCGAGTGTGGCCCGTAGGGTGTAAAATAGTCAGTGGAGTCCAGGGGGGAAGCGCATGGGAGGAAGCGCATGAGGGGAAGTGCATGGGGGAACGCATGCACTGCAGCTGCAGCCCTCCTGATGCAGGTGGCAGAACGATGGTGGTTTTCCATTTGATGTTTGTTTGTTTGTTTGTTTGTTTCTTCTCTCTTGCTGGTTTTTTGGGGTTCAGGGCTGGTCTTTCCCAGTTGTCCTGTTTTCTGCTTGTTCTCTAAACGACTGCTGTGAAAATGCCTGTGACTGTAGTTGTCGGGGGCTGTACGCATGACGGTAGCCCGCAGTGTGGAGTGTAAGGCGGGACCTGAGCGTGCTGATTAGCGTCCCTATCTCTCCCCAGGGGGTGGTTACCGCGGCAATCTCCCTCATCACCTGCCTGAGCCAGAAGAATCCCGACGAGTTCAAGACCTGCGTGTCGCTGGCCGTGTCGCGGCTGAGCAGGGTGAGCCGCGTCCTCGCGCCGCGCGTCCACGCGGGGGCGCTAGCGCGCCGCCGAACGGGGGGGGGGGGCTTCCGCTCCCGGCCTCTCCCTCAGGCCCGCGGTCCGACATCCGCCGATCATCACGATGACCGTGTCATTGGCGTCCCACAAAAAACCCTCGCATCTCAAAACACAAAAATGTAGTTTTCTCCGACAACATTATGGTTTAGTCACAAAGGGGTTGCGAAAAAACTTTATTGACTGTTATTATTAATTGAGAGGGATGTTAACTCTTAACCTCCAATACAATTTTAGTCTGTTGATTTTGTCAGTCAGTGAATTGATTGGAAGAACATTGCGGATTAAAGTTGCCAGGTTTGAGTGAGCGTATTTTTTTATGAGTTAATTACCAAGCGTTCAAAAAGACGTATTGATCGCATCCAGGCAGGCCTAATGTTAGCTTGCCTTCAGACTCTGCTTTGTCTGATGGTGACAACGCGTGCTGTTGGTCAGGGAGGTTCCGTGGCCCGTGGGGGGGGGGGGGGGCGCTTTAGAATTCTATCACCAGGCCCCCTCCTCTCCTTTCACCACAGCTCCACCCACCACTTACCTGTATGGGCCTACAGAACCCCACTGAAAGCCTAAAGGGATATTTAATAGCATATAGGTGTAGCATAAGTAGTTCTGTGGAGCCTGCCCCATTGTATTTGCATAGCGTGCATACTAGCAATTAGCTGTCCCTGCAGACTGTTAACGGCAGCGCCGTTCCTCCTGGTTGTCAGGCTTCCGGTTCTCTCCCGTTTATTTAAAAACGGAGACCTTTTGATATTAGCGCTGTATTTATTTGATGAATTTTCCTCAGTATCCTCAGCCACCATATCAAGAGCCATGATAGAACTGTAACTGTAAAAATACAATAGTGATGTAAAAAGAAATATGGTTTCTCTGTAAGCAGTTAACACTGTATATGGAGTTTTATGTGTTCTCTTACAGTATAACCTCAGTGTTGGTGCAGCTTGTGGTGTTTTAGTACTTGTGGTCTCCTCTACGCTGTCTTAGGGCTGCTGTAGTGTTGAAATGGTGTGCTTGTAGAGTGCGTGAGCCCCTTCCTCATTCTCTCCCTCAGATTGTGTCGTCGGCCTCCACGGACCTCCAGGACTACACCTACTACTTTGTCCCTGCCCCCTGGCTGTCCTGCAAGCTGCTGAGGTTGCTGCAGTGCTACCCCCCGCCAGAAGATGGCGCCGTGAAGGGCAGGCTGGTGGAGTGTCTGGAGACCATCCTCAACAAGGCCCAGGAGCCGCCCAAGTCCAAGAAGGTCCAGCACTCCAACGCCAAGAACGCCATTCTGTTTGAGGCCATCTCTCTCATCATACACTACGACAGGTAACGTCTGTTGCGACTTGACTTTTATTCGGAGGACAAACGTCTGCCGCCAGATCCCTGGGGTGACACTTCTGCTGTCGGTTGTCTGGAGGTTGTCTGTCCCAAAATTGGGCCGTGAAACGCTATTAGTTTTAGACCTCCAGGTTTCACATTCGAAACAACGCATGTACTTTACATCAAACATAATTGTATTATTTTTCTTTGTACATTTGTACGAAAAAAAAGAATGCATCTTGTGGCTGAATTAAAAAATGTGATTGCAAAGGGTGTTAAACAGGATGAGACTTACTTTTGGATATCTACAATGCCTTCCTCGGTCTTGTGGATGTGATATGCTGTCAGTGTGGATGTGGTATGGTGCCTGGATGTGAAATTGTGTCTGTGTGGATGTGATATGGTATCATTGTGGATGTGATATGTGAATGTGTGGATGTGATATGGTGAATGTGTGGGTGTGATATGGTGAATGTGTGGGTGTGATATGGTGAATGTGTGGATGCGATACGGTGTCTGAATGCTGACCTGGTCCTCCTCTCCCTCTCTGTGTGCAGTGAACCCAACCTGCTGGTGCGGGCCTGTAACCAGCTGGGCCAGTTCCTGCAGCACCGCGAGACCAACCTGCGCTACCTGGCCCTGGAGAGCATGTGCACGCTGGCCAGCTCCGAGTTCTCCCACGAGGCCGTCAAAACGCACATCGAGACCGTCATCAACGCGCTCAAGGTACACGGTTACACACCTGCTCTCAGTCTTATACACAGTTACACACCTACTCTCACTCTTATACACAGTTACACACCTGCGCTCGGTCTTATACACAGTTACACACCTGCGCTCATTCTTATACACAGTTACACACCTGCTCTCAGTCTTATACGCAGTTACACACCTGCTCTCAGTCTTATACACAGTTACACACCTGCTCTCACTCTTATACACAGTTACACACCTGCGCTCGGTCTTATACACAGTTACACACCTGCGCTCATTCTTATACACAGTTACACACCTGCTCTCAGTCTCATACACAGTTACACACCTGCGCTCGGTCTTATACACAGTTACACACCTGCTCTCAGTCTTATACACAGTTACACACCTGCTCTCGGTCTTATACACAGTTACACACCTGCGCTCCCTTTTATACACAGTTACACACCAGCGCTCCCTCTTATACACAGTTACACACCTGCTCTCAGTCTTATACGCAGTTACACACCCGCTCTCAGTCTTATACACAGTTACACACCTGCTCTCAGTCTTATACACAGTTACACACCTGCTCTCAGTCTTATACACAGTTACACACCTGCGCTCACTCTTATACACAGTTACACACCTGCACTCACTCTTATACACAGTTACACACCTGCGCTCAGTCTTATACACAGTTACACACCTGCTCTCAGTCTTATACACAGTTACACACCCGCTCTCAGTCTTATACACAGTTACACACCTGCTCTCAGTCTTATACAGTTACACACCTGCGCTCACTCTTATACACAGTTACACACCTGCACTCACTCTTATACACAGTTACACACCTGCGCTCAGTCTTATACACAGTTACACACCTGCTCTCAGTCTTATACGCAGTTACACACCCGCTCTCAGTCTTATACACAGTTACACACCTGCTCTCAGTCTTATACACAGTTACACACCTGCGCTCACTCTTATACACAGTTACACACCTGCACTCACTCTTATACACAGTTACACACCTGCGCTCAGTCTTATACACAGTTACACACCTGCTCTCAGTCTTATACACAGTTACACACCTGCGCTCGGTCTTATACACAGTTACACACCTGCTCTCAGTCTTATACACAGTTACACACCTGCTCTCAGTCTTATACACAGTTACACACCTGCTCTCAGTCTTATACACAGTTACACACCTGCGCTCCCTTTTATACACAGTTACACACCTGCTCTCAGTCTTATACACAGTTACACACCTGCTCTCAGTCTTATACACAGTTACACACCTGCACTCACTCTTATACACAGTTACACACCTGCACTCACTCTTATACACAGTTACACACCTGCGCTCACTCTTATACACAGTTACACTCCTGCACTCATTCTTATACACAGTTACACTCCTGCACTCATTCTTATACACAGTTACACACCTGCACTCACTCTTATACACAGTTACACACCTGCGCTCACTCTTATACACAGTTACACACCTGCGCTCACTCTTATACACAGTTACACTCCTGCACTCATTCTTATACACAATTACACACCTGCACTCACTCTTATACACAGTTACACACCTGCGCTCCCTCTTATACACAGTTACACACCTGCGCTCACTCTTATACACAGTTACACACCTGCGCTCTCTCTTATACACTGTTACACACCTGCTCTCAGTCTTATACACAGTTACACATCTGCGCTCAGTCTTATACACAGTTAGACACCTGCGCTGACTCTTATGTGGTTACACACCTGCTCTCAGTCTTATACACTGTTACACACCTGCTCTCAGTCTTATACACAGTTACACATCTGCGCTCAGTCTTATACACAGTTAGACACCTGCGCTGACTCTTATGTGGTTACACACCTGCTCTCAGTCTTATACACTGTTACACACCTGCTCTCAGTCTTATACACAGTTACACATCTGCGCTCAGTCTTATACACAGTTAGACACCTGCGCTGACTCTTATGTGGTTACACACCTGCTCTCAGTCTTATACACTGTTACACACCTGCTCTCAGTCTTATACACAGTTAGACACCTGCGCTGACTCTTATGTGGTTACACACCTGTGCTCACTCTTATACACAGTTACATACCTGCACTTACTCTTATACACAGTTACACACCTGTGTTCACTCTTATACACAGTTACACACCTGCGCTCAGTCTTATACGCAGTTATGCACCGCGCTGACTCTTATGTGGTTACACACCACTCTTATGAGGACTCTTGTCCGCAGTCCCCGGTTTGTCTGTGGTAAGTCAGGCGGTGCGGTGTTGAGCGGTGGGGGGTGGTGTGGTGCGGGGTGGTGCAGTGCAGTGCGGTGTTGAGCCTGAGCGTGGCCGTTGCAGACGGAGCGGGACGTGAGCGTGCGCCAGCGGGCGGCCGACCTGCTCTACGCCATGTGCGACCGCAGCAACGCCAAGCAGATCGTGGCCGAGATGCTCAGCTACCTGGAGACCGCCGACTACTCCATCCGGGAGGAGATGGTACGCCCGCCCGGCCTCTCTGCCTCCGTCTCCCTCTCTCCTCCTCTCCTCCCTCTGTCATTCGCTCTCTCTTTCAGTTGAAATTGGCATATAAAGGGTTTGTCACAGCCAGGCTTGTATACGACGTGCGGCATCATTGCGAGACCTAAATCAAACATGTTCATTCACTTCATCTTTCCCTTTCCTGTTTGCCTTCCATTGATCTGTTTTTACCCTCCATTCCTGTTTGTCTGTCGGTGTGTGCAGTCTGTTCCGCACACTGCCAACGTTCAGTCCCTTACTGATAAATGTCAAGCTCCCCAGACTTGTCCTTGGCTGTTTTTGCCCTGCGAGGCGTTGAGTTAGCGCGATGTTCAGTAACGTGCATGTCCATTGGCTGTTTTTGCCCTGTGAGGCGTTGAGTTAGCGCGATGTTCAGTAACGTGCATGTCCATTGGCTGTTTTTCTCAGTCGGGTGTTCGGTTAGCCCGGCGTTCAGTAACGTCCATGTTTTTGGGCTGCTTCGCTCAGCGGGGCGTTCAGTTGGCCCGGCGTTCAGTAAGGTGCCCGTCCTTGCGCAGGTGCTGAAGGTGGCCATCTTGGCGGAGAAGTACGCCGTGGACTACTCCTGGTACGTGGACACCATCCTCAACCTGATCCGCATCGCCGGGGACTACGTGAGCGAGGAGGTCTGGTACCGGGTCATCCAGATCGTCATCAACAGGGACGACGTGCAGGGCTACGCCGCCAAGACCGTGTTCGAGGTTCGAGCCCGCGGGCCACAGGCCCCTCCCACTTTAAGTCACAGGCACACTGAGAAGGGCCCACCGTCCAAAATCAGAATTTAGCGTGTTAACTCACTCTGCAGTTTACTGTTCGGTGTGTTCAGTAATAATGGCAACACACGATGCGTGAAAATCGTTGTGCAGGAGACCACATCGATGAGTCTCCCTGAACGATTGGACTTCTCTCCTTACATACAAGGAAAAACCCATCGAATAAAGGCGCAATCATGAAAAAACAGTAGGGCAATGAATCCTGCTAGCGCCATCCCTGTAAGCATATCACACCGGGCTAACCTTCGTAGCTGAGACACACCTACTTGTTCCCCATGACGTCGGCTTTCTAACAATACAAAAAAATGACTGCGCTGTATTCTGGAGAACCTAAATTTTACATAACGCCGATCCGGTAGGATGTTTTGCGACTGAGAGCAGTCCCTTTATCAGACCCCTGCAGGCTCCCCGTCAGCACAGCAAACAGAGCCTGTTTTCCTTTGGGCCCACTTCTGTAGACCGCCTCACAGAGTTGATAACGTCACTGGGACACAAGTCCTCTTTTTATCATCAAGCGGGGAGAGAATACGCTGTTCCGTTCTCTAAAATGGCGGAAAGGGGAGGTGTTACACCCAGGTGACATCGTTGTTTGGGGGTAGACGGCCTTTACTTCTATTTTAGGTGGGTTGAAGTATTCTCTATGACACTTTATAAATGAGCTTTGTGTGTGATTATTAAGGTGTGACCTTACATATTAAAAGGCCAGTGTTTTAGGCTGGTGTGTCCCCATAAGGTGCTTGTTCCTGACACACAGTTACACGCTACCTCACGCACTGGGCCTCTCCTCAGGGTCTTGGTACATCTGCAGCAGAATCGCTGATCGGCATCTGAAACCCGCGACCCACTTCAAGCGCATTTACATTTACCTTATTAAAATGAACCCTGATGTATGTTCAAATATGAGATTAGTTTATGTTTAACGTACATAACGTGCAGAAATGCGGAGAAAGTAACTTGCAAGTAACCTGAAACTGACTCACCAGCAAGTCCTGTCCTTTTGAACAACAGCACTGCATCTTAAAAAGGACCTTTTAAGATCGGGCCCCACGTACTGTGGAAATGAAGTACCTTTCTTGCGACCCGCCAAATACACATACTAGCATAGCCTAGTGGACTACAATCTCATACACTCCTGTGACCTGTTCTGGGTCCCTCCCCATAGTTTAAGAAGCTCTGGGATAGCGGACTGCAGTGTGTGTGAGTATGAGTGTGATGTTAGGATAACAGACTGCAGTGTGTGTGCGTGTGTGTGCGTGTGCGTGTGTGTGCGTGTGTGTGTGTGTGTGTGAGAGAGAGTGTGAGAAAGTGTGAGAGTGTGAGTGATGTTGCTCTAGGATAGCAGACCACAGTGTGTGTGTGTGTGTGTGTGTGTGTGTGTGTGTGTCTGTGTGTGTGTGTGTGAATGACTGCTCTTGCTCTGTCTCTCAGGCCCTCCAGGCCCCAGCCTGCCATGAGAACATGGTCAAAGTGGGCGGGTACATCCTGGGCGAGTTTGGCAACCTCATCGCCGGCGACCCGCGCTCCAGGTGAGGCGCTGGCGCTGCGGCTCGGGCTCGGAGCGGCCCTCCCGGCTGCCGTATTCCTCACCACCAGATTTCCTGTTTGTCTGATACGTTATCCAGCATGTTAGAATGTCAAAAGCTGTGCTCGCGTTGAATGTGTACAGGATATGCTCTTGTTTTCATATGTCCTTAGGAAGATCTACCTGGCAGCCATGTTCTTGCTGTGCGGCAGCTTGTAAATTCACTTGGGAGCATTAAACTGCTTCGGATATTTCTCTCTTTATGATTAACTTCTTGTCTGGCACCAGTGTTGATAATTTGTGTGTGCTTATTACATGCATTCTCTGTGACCCCCTTCTCTCTCCCTCTCTTTCCCTTTCTCTTCCCCTCTCTCTCTGCCCCATTTCCCCCTCTCTCTCCACCTCACCCTCCACCCTCTGCCCCTTCATCTCTCTCCCTCTGTCTCCCCCTCCTGCCTCTCCCTTCCTCTTTCTTTCTCTCCCCCTCTTCCTCCCTCCCTCTTTCTCCCCCCTCTCCCCTCCCCCTCCCTCACTCTTTCTCCCCCCTCTGCCCTCCCCCTCCCTCACTCTTCCTCTCCCCTCCCCTACCTCTCCCTCTTTCCCTCCCTCTCCCCCTCCCCCTCTCTCTCTCTCCACCCTTCCTCCCTCCCCCCCCCGCCCCCCCCAGTCCCCTGGTGCAGTTTAACCTGCTGCACTCCAAGTTCCACCTGTGCTCGGTGCCCACCCGGGCCCTCCTGCTCTCCGCCTACATCAAGTTCATCAACCTGTTCCCCGAGACCAAGCCCACCATCCAGGAGGTGCTGCGCTCCGACAGCCAGATCCGCAACTCGGACGTGGAGCTGCAGCAGAGGGCCGTGGAGTACCTCAAGCTGTCCTCCATCGCCAGCACCGACGTCCTGGTGCGCCCCCCACCCCCATACCCCCCGCCTCAGCCCTTACCCCTGCTGCTGCTGCGCTTCATCCCATTCTGTTTCATTTGTCCAAAGACATGCAGGTCAGGCTAATCGGAGACCCTAACCCGTTTAGACCTAAGGCGAATAATGAATGATGCGTTTCGCCTTCCCCCCGCCGTGAATTTCGGCGAATCGCGATGCATTTCATCGGTCGCGCGTCTTGTGAACGATGACGGCGTCTAAAACGCGCTCACGTCGCGTCCGGCTCTAAAGGGAGAAGCGAACGTGTGTGAGCCCTGCGAGAGACTGGCGACCCGTCCGGACTCCAGGGCGTATTCCTGCCTCTTGCCCAATGCACGCTGGGAGTTATGTTTCTTAGTTTCAAGTTCCGAAACTTTTGACCCTAATCTGGCTCCGTGCTACTGCTTCTGCCTCTATATGTACTACTTAGAGTAACATTCATACGTTAATACAATGCGCTACTCAATACACTCGCACTCAAAGTGCTTCACATAATCATATTATATCACAGCCGCAAATAAACAATATGTTATAAATAATACGTAACGGTAATGACATTGTTATTTTAGAGAGCGGTGAACGCGGTGCTATAGGTTGAAGTGGCTTTAAAGGAGGGTGGGGTGTTTAGTTTCAGCTCTGAGTTGTAGGCGTGTGCCCCCCTCCCCCTCCCCCCCCCCCCCCCCCCAGGCCACGGTCCTGGAGGAGATGCCGCCCTTCCCGGAGAGGGAGTCGTCCATCCTGGCCAAGCTGAAGAAGAAGAAGGGCCCCGGGGCCGTGTCCGTGTCCGAGCTGGAGGACGGGAAGAGGGAGGGGGGGGGAGGCGGCGCCGGAGAGCTCAACGGGGGGGCCGACCGCGTGGGCGACGCCTCCGCCGCCGCCCCGTCCAACGCAGTGAGTCATCGGGGGGGGGGCGGGGGGGGGGGGAGTGGGGGTGGCGCCAGGGGCAAGGTCGAGAGCGCCGACCAGGGAGACTTTCTGTCGGCAGGAAGGACAGAATTGTGCGGACAGGAAGTGATGTTCCCTGCTGAATGGGAACTACGGAATCATGCAGAGGAAGTGGTGTTATCTTCTAAATGGGGAATTATTGGATTTCTTTTTTTTTTTTTTTGCTCAATGACTAAATGACTTGTATTTAGAAATTTAATTAATTGTAATGCTGAAGGTGGTCAAAAGAATACTCTGAAGGAAATGCTAAGGTATAATAAGCAAATGGAGTGGAAAAATATGTTTGTTTGTTTTTTTTGCTGCTATTGGCATTCCACATGGTTAGGATTTTATTGGGATCCCCATTAGCTGATGCAGAACATCAGCTACTCTTCCTGAGGTCCACACAAAAACATCACAACAGAGAAGACGCTTACAGACAAAACGACCACGTGGTGCTCTAACCTTGCACATTTATGAAGTCAGTTCAACCGTTGTTCAGAATGTTTCTTTGGATTGATTGATAACTCTGAATGTCGATTTCTGAAAGCCTGTGTTGCTTAATGCCTGTGTTTTTTTAAATATGAATGTAGCTGTAAATACGTTAATGTTATTTGGTCACTTGCTTTGCCCGTGGAGTTGGGCACACCGTTCTTCGTTGGCATCCAAATGGATGGATTTGCATCTTGTCGTGTCATCCACCATCTTTGTGGTTATGGGGCCTAACATAGGGAAAGAGAAAAACGCTGACCGTCGTTTCTCTCTCTTCCTCTCCTCCCTCCCAGTCCACTCCGTCCCCCTCAGCAGACCTGCTGGGCCTGCGTCCCGCCGCCGCCATTGGCTCGGCGGCTCCCGGCGCCGGCAGCCTATTGGTCGATGTGTTTTCAGAGGCGGGACCGGCGGCCGCCTCCTCTGGGGTGAACGATGAAGGCTTCCTCAGGTTAGCCTGGGTGTCGTGCCCCCTGTTTTTACTGAAACTGAAGCAAAGTGTAACAAAAAAGTGAATTCCAGCCCCCTCTGTTGTTTGGTAGTGTGCTATGATGCTTGTGTAACTGAATTAGTGTGGACGTGTGTGTTGAGTAAGATTTAAATCAGTTCAGAAGCTTTCCTGTTACTGTTGTTGGTTTTTTCTGTCTCTTGCCCTGTCCTTGCCCTGTCCATCTTTGTCAAGCTTCTCTTCCTTGTGTGTTTTCTTTTTTTAGATTTTTCTCCTCTTCATATTTGTGTGATATGATTGTCTCCCGTATTATTGATGTGTCACGTGACTCTGTCTGTTTCTCTTGCGATTTCTCTCTCTCCGTTTCTCTCTCTGTGCTGGGCTTCTCTGTGTCTCGCTCGTCCTCGGTTGCGATTGGACGTTTGGCAGAGATCTGGAACCTCCCACTGAGAGCCCTGACTCCCTATTGGTCGAGGCTCCCGGTGAATCGGAGTAAGGGGCCAGGGTTAGACTATATCACGCAGATAAAATGGCAGCAATGCCACAGTGTACTGGCGACAGTTTTGGCTCGATTAGGGCCATTGTAAGTTGCGAATCGTTTGGAGCTGGTCTTAATCATTTTGTGGGCAAAAAGAACTTCTCTATACAGCTACAAATTAATTTAAAAGAAGACATAATTCTGAGACCTTCTGATGCAAGCCTCAGAGTAGTGATTTTAAAGTAGGGGTTGGTAAATGCTGCTGGTAGGGCATGTGGATTTTATCTTTTTTATGTAAATAATTAGCATTCTTGCTTTTCTTAACCCTCTAAATCATCATGTTTTGTGTTCAATCGTGTAGGTCAGTGAAGCAAGCTGTTTCTGATTTTGGCTGGACTCCACATACTAACCACATCCTTTCTCTATTTTTGTCTCCCATTTCGTTTCCCCTCGAATTTCACTCAACATTACACTCTTACACTGACCCAACACACACACACACACACACGCACGCATCCACCTGCACACGCACACACACACACACACACACACACACACGCACACACACACACACATACACGCACACATCCACCTGCACACATACACATGCTCACACACATCCACCTGCACACACACACACACACACACACACACGCGCACGCATCCACCTGCACACACACTCACATACACACACACACACACACGCTCACACACATCCACCCACGCACGCACACACACACACGCACGCATCCACCTGCACACGCACACACACACACACACTCACACACACACACACACACACACGCACACACACACACATACACGCTCACACACATCCACCCACGCACACACACTCACACACGTCCACCCACACACGTGCACACACACACGCGCACACACACACTTTCTCTTCTCACTCTCACTTCATCACACTTCTGCTTTTCCCCCGAATCCCTGCTCATTTTCCTTCCCTTTCATCTCCAACTTCTCATCTCTTGCCTCGTTCTCTCTCTCTCTCTCTCTCTCGCTGCTGTTACTTCCCTCTCCTCCATTCTGTTCCCTCCCTCCTTCCTGCTCCTCCTCAGCTCTGAAGATTCTGCCCCGCCTCTGCCTGAGTCAAACGAGCTTCTCAGCAAGTAAGAGCTTCCTCTGCCTGTGTCTGTAACAGTGCGTTGGCCTGTTACACTGCGTTACTCTGTAACGCTGCGTCAATCTGCAACACTGCGTTAGTCTGTTATACTGCATTAGTCTGTTACACTGCGTCAATCTGTTACAGTGCGTTAGTCTGTTATACTGCATTAGTCTGTTACACTGCGCTAGCCTGTAGCACTGCCTGTAACACTGCGTTAGCCTGTAACACTGCGCTAGCGTTTAACACTGCGTTAGCCTGTAACACTGCCTGTAACACTGCGTTAGCCTGTTACACTGTGTTAGCCTGTAACACTGTGTCTGTAACACTGTGTTAGCCTGTAACACTGCCTGTAACACTGCGCTAGTCTGTAACACTGTGTCTGTAACACTGCGTTAGTCTGTTACACTGTGTTAGCCTGTAACACTGCCTGTAACACTGCGTTAGTCTGTTACACTGTGTTAGCCTGTAAAACTGCGCTAGTCTGTAACACTGCCTGTAACACTGCATTAGCCTGTAACACTGCGCTAGTCTGTTACACTGTGTTAGCCTGTAACACTGCGCTAGTCTGTAACACTGCGTTAGCCTGTAACACTGTCTGTAACAGTGTGTTAGCCTGTAACACTGCCTGTAACACTGCGTTAGCCTGTAACACTGCGCTAGTCTGTTACACTGTGTTAGCCTGTAACACTGCACTAGTCTGTAACACTGCGTTAGCCTGTAACACTGTCTGTAACACTGTGTTAGCCTGTAACACTGCCTGTAACACTGCGTTAGCCTGTAACACTGCGCTAGTCTGTTACACTGTGTTAGCCTGTAACACTGCGCTAGTCTGTAACACTGCGTTAGCCTGTAACACTGTCTGTAACACTGCGTTAGCCTGTAACACTGCGCTAGTCTGTTACACTGTGTTAGCCTGTAACACTGCGCTAGTCTGTAACACTGCGTTAGCCTGTAACACTGTCTGTAACAGTGTGTTAGCCTGTAACACTGTATCTGTAACACTGCATTAGTTCATAACACTGCGTTAGTCTAACACTGTGTTAACCTAACTGCAATTTAGTCTGTGATGCACTTCCAGTCTTTTTTTTCTTTCCCTCCACTCCACTCATTTATTTGTTTGTTTCCCACGCTCTGCCTGCATTGTAGTGACGGCTGACATTTTGCTAAATGTTCACAAAAGACAGAAAATGCCGGAGTTCGTTCCTCTTCAGAAATATAACCGGATAAAACACCGTAACAGTGTTTTTTTCAGTTGCGCGAAATCATGCAAAATGGTGGCCCACGGATAGAGAGGGTTTCATTTTCGTACTCCGTATCAGACGCCGATTTTTGTGCTCCGATGCGCAGGGAGACGCCGATGAGGTTGTTAACCTTCATCCTGTCAGGAGCTGTCAGTATCGGGCCTGAAAGTGGCCCCGTTGGAAGAAGGAGGATCGAAAACCTTCATCCTGAATGTGCCCTAAACTAAGCGCCTTTGTCCTTTTGTGTCCTCGTCCTCCTCCTCCTCCTCCTCCTCCTCCTCCTGCTAGGTTCGTGTGCAAGAACAACGGGGTCCTGTTCGAGAACCAGCTGCTGCAGATCGGGATCAAGTCCGAGTATCGGCAGAACCTGGGTCAGTCTGCTCCCCGCGGCCCCGCCGGGCAGCGCGGGGTTAACCCGCAGCTCGCCCCCTCGTGGCGCGGCCGAGTATCGCGTTTAATGTCCCTCCGTCTGAAAAGACCGGGAGAATTGGCCATTTTTTAAAAACAGATCCTTCGCTTTGGCGTTTGCAGCTCTTGGTAACCGGAGAGCTCGCTGGATCGATACACGAATCGCACCAACGAAACTGCGCGTGCCATTTGAGACGCGTTTACATACGCGTATTGGTGAAATTATTTTGCGGTAACGAGCCTCTAACTATAGTTTCACCTTTCAAAAGTAGCCCTGTAGCCCAAAGTAGTCCTGACTCTTACACTGTAAATGAACCCTTTAAAACTTTACATTTACCTTTAAAATCTCCTTGAAGTCTTGGAAAGTATATCCCCGATTTGAGTGGGAACCCTGTGCAGTGCATTGTCTCATTGTTCTGCATAGTTGTGTAGGTGATGTCATTGTATAAACAGCCTCCACCCTTCCCTAAAGAATGGTAGTGTGACGTATTCTTTGCAGGGTTGTACTACAGGATTGTAATCCGTAGTGACTGTGTGTTGTGAGGTGTGGTCAGTGTATGTGCGCTGTCTGTACTGACCCTCTGTCTGTCTGTCTGTCCACCCCCCAGGGAGGATGTATCTTTTCTACGGCAATAAGACGTCGGTGCAGTTTGCCAGTTTCTGTACGGTGGTCAGCTGCCCGGGGGAGCTGCAGGCTCATATCCTTTGCGTGCTGTGTCCCGGGCACACGCCCCCTGCTGATTTGCCTGTCTGTCGGGGAGGTCTGTACTGCGAGGACTGCTCTGTGCTGTTCAACATAAGCACTGTATGAGGTCATTAGTAGATGGATCTATGATTTTTAACCCTTCAAAGAGTATGTTTTTTTTAGAATGTTTCTTCAAAATTCCAAGTTAGTGTTCTAGAACTCAGTAGTGATTGTTACATCAGCATTAGAATGTTCAGTTAAGAACATTCTAATCACACATATGTGATCTTACACCTCAATGCGGTTGATACATTTTTTTTTATTGCTTTTTTTTTTTAAATACAGTGTTCAACCCACAACACACACACCAAAGATTCAACTGCCCTATACAAAAATAAAGAAAAATGAACATCATTTAAATAAGGAAACAAGATAAAGCCTACTTCTCATACTCATTTCCTATTTCACTTTTACATAGAGTTTTATTCAGTTTATTGTTCTTCAATCTGTGGATCTGCTCTGTATGTTGTTTTAATATGGGTCTGTGGCCAGTATAAAGAACTTTGGTAGTGTTTTTTACTACATGTCCCAGAAAGCACTTCATTGCGTAGTTTTAAAGTGTAATGTGGCAGTAACATTTGAAATCTGCTGTCTGTTCAGTGTGATTCTGTGAGGCGTTATCGCAGCACTGCTGTGTGTCGGTCGCTGTTTATTTGACATCGTTCCAGTCCCCTCCTGAGTTAAGCGACGCTCGTGGTTGTGTAGAGTTCTGTGGGCCTTGACTGGGCCCTCTTCACAGCTCAATGTGCAGACCAAGCCAGTGGAGCCCCTAGTGGAGGGAGGAGCGCAGGTGCAGCAGGTCATCAACATCGAGTGTCTGACTGACTTCAGTGAGGCCCCGCTGCTCAACATCAAGTTCAGGTACCGCCAGACGCCCACACGCGCACACACACACACACACGCACGTACAAACACGCACACTCACACACGCACAAACACACGCACACACACATACACACGCACGTACACGCACGCACGCGCGCACACACACACGCACGTGCACACACACACACACATGCACGTGCACACACAGTTCCCTGTCTGTGTTTGTGTCTCTGCTCTGTGAGGTGGATGTGTATGATGTGTACTGTGTAAATGCTGGAGCATGTCCGCTGCCCTGTTCAGACTGTGTGTGTGTGTGTGTGTGTGTGTGTGTGTGTGTCTGAATCCTCTCTTTGTTAGATACGGCGGAGCGCTGCAGAACATAACACTCAAACTTCCGGTCACCATCAACAAGTTCTTTCAGCCCACTGAGATGCCTTCGCAAGACTTCTTTCAGCGCTGGAAACAACTGAGCCTGTAAGTCATTGTGTGTGGAAAAGAAATGCCTGTAATGTGGGTGTGTGTGTGTGTGGGGGGGGTGTGTGTGTGCGTGTGGGGGGGGCGGTGTGTGTGTGTGTGTATGTGGGGGTGTGTGTGTATGTGCGTGTGTATGTGTGTGCATGTGTGTGTATGTGGGGGTGTGTGTGTGTGGGGCGGTGTGTGTGCATGTGTGTGTATGTGGGTGTGTGTGTATGTGGTGGTGTGTGTGCATGTGTGTGTATGTGGGGGTGTGTGTATGTGGGGGTGTGTGTGCATGTGTGTGTATGTGGGGGTGTGTGTATGTGGTGGTGTGTGTGCATGTGTGTGTATGTGGGGGTGTGTATGTGGGGGTGTGTGTGCATGTGTGTGTATGTGGGGGTGTGTGTGCATGTGTGTGTATGTGGGGGTGTGTGTGTATGTGTGTGTGTATGTGTGTGCATGTATGTGTATGTGGGGGTGTGTGTGTATGTGTGTGTGTATGTGTGTGCATGTATGTGTATGTGGGGGGGTGTGTGTATGTGTGTGCATGTATGTGTATGTGGGGGTGTGTGTGTGGGGGGGGGGGTGTGTGTACGTGTGTGTATGTGTGTAATAGAGGAATCACTGAAAGTTATCTTTCATTCCAGGCCTCAGCAGGAAGCACAGAAGATCTTCAAGGCCGTCCACGGCATGGACACAGAGCTGCTTAAAGCCAAGGTACTGCACAGCCTCTACAGGAGAGCCCCAACACACTGAGAGCGTCAGAATAACACACTGAGAGTGTCAGAATAACACTGAGAGCGTCAGAATAACACTGAGAGTGTCACAGTAACACACTGAGAGCATCAGAATAACACACTGAGAGTGTCAGAATAACACACTGAGAGCATCAGAATAACACACTGAGAGTGTCAGAATTACACACTGAGAGCGTCAGAGTAACACACTGAGAGTGTCAGAATCACACACTGAGAGCGTCAGAATCACACACTGAGAGCGTCACAGTAACACACTGAGAGTGTCACAGGAACACACTGAGAGCATCAGAATAACACACTAAGAGCGTCAGAGTAACAACACACTAAGAGCATCACAGTAACACACTGAGAGAATCAGAATAACACTGAGACCGTCACAGTAACACACTGAGAGAATCAGAATAACACACAGAGTGGCAGAATAACGGTTCAGGTGAAGTGTAATCAGTGCAGGTAGAGGGTGAATGGTTCAGGTGAAGTGTAATCAGTGCAGGTAGAGGGTGAATGGTTCTGGTGAAGTGTAATCAGTGCAGGTAGAGGGTGAATGGTTCAGGTGAAGTGTAATCAGTGCAGGTAGAGGGTGAATGGTTCAGGTGAAGTGTAATCAGTGCAGGTAGAGGGTGAATGGTTCAGGTGAAGTGTAATCAGTGCAGGTAGAGGGTGAATGGTTCAGGTGAAGTGTAATCAGTGCAGGTAGAGGGTGAATGGTTCAGGTGAAGTGTAATCAGTGCAGGTAGAGGGTGAATGGTTCAGGTGAAGTGTAATCAGTGCAGGTAGAGGGTGAATGGTTCTGGTGAAGTGTAATCAGTGCAGGTAGAGGGTGAATGGTTCAGGTGAAGTGTAATCAGTGCAGGTAGAGGGTGAATGGTTCAGGTGAAGTGTAATCAGTGCAGGTAGAGGGTGAATGGTTCAGGTGAAGTGTAATCAGTGCAGGTAGAGGGTGAATGGTTCTGGTGAAGTGTAATCAGTGCAGGTAGAGGGTGAATGGTTCTGGTGAAGTGTAATCAGTGCAGGTAGAGGGTGAATGGTTCTGGTGAAGTGTAATCAGTGCAGGTAGAGGGTGAATGGTTCAGGTGAAGTGTAATCAGTGCAGGTAGAGGGTGAATGGTTCAGGTGAAGTGTAATCAGTGCAGGTTGAGGGTGAATGGTTCTGGTGAAGTGTAATCAGTGCAGGTAGAGGGTGAATGGTTCAGGTGAAGTGTAATCAGTGCAGGTTGAGGGTGAATGGTTCTGGTGAAGTGTAATCAGTGCAGGTAGTGGGTGAATGGTGAAGTGTAATCTTGGTGCCGTGACTGTGGGTCTCTCTGTGCTCTAGTTGCTGGGGTTGGGCTGTGCCCTGCTGGAGAATGTGGACCCAAACCCGGAGAACTTTGTGTGCGCTGGAGTCATTCAGACTAAGGCCCAGCAGGTGGGCTGTCTGCTCCGGCTGGAGCCCAACGCACAGGCCCAGGTAACTGCACACGCTCGCACGCACGCACGCACGCATGCATGCATGCATCATTGCATGCACAAACGCCTGCCTGGCTCACTGCATTCCCGTCTCACCTATACCTGTCTGTCTCTCTGCGCCTGATGCAACCAAAGCCTGATGTTCAGGTAAAACACAGCCCCCCCACTCCCCCCTTGAGTACCACTCCCCCAAGAGCCCACCCCCTTGTGCCAGCACCTCGTTGGCATTACAGTAGTGCCCAGAGTAGCATTGCTCCATCCTCAGTGTCCACGCTCCCAACAGCCCGTGTGGTAGAGCAGGGCCTTGTTTCAGAAAGCTGGATTACTGGGTTGGCTGGGTAACTGCACTGACTAAGACCCGGAACCCTCCCAAATCTGGAGCATGGACTGACGTAAAAAGAGCTGCTTCAGGTTTTTACTCAGCGCAGTCATCCAGCTTTGTGAAATACTCCCCAGGACTTCCCCAAACTCTCCCACCCCGTGTGGTGAGCTCCCCCACTTAAAATAGTGACCTTTTCGCTCCCTACGTCCAACTCCTTTTATGTGCTGCAGTGCAGCTATGAAGTAAAGTATAAATATTTAAATCATTGGACTTATCACAGTAAAACCCGGACTCCAGACAAGGTTTATTTTACGTGAAAGTCTGAACTGTGAAATCTGGAAATGGAAGCAAAATATTGTGCCGGGTTTGGGAATCCCTGGAATGTTCTGGAAAGTCTGTAACGTTCCTTGTGCGCACTGTGGAGTGACTCCGCCCCCTTATCCCCCCTCCCCCCCCCCCCCCCCCGCAGATGTTCCGGCTGACTCTCCGCAGCAGTAAGGACACCGTCTCCAAGCGACTCTGCGAGCTGCTAGCGGAACAGTTCTAGAAGCTCCCGTGGGGCAGACCCCCCCCCCCCACCCCCTGCCCCCTGCCCCCCCGCCTCCCCGGACACGGCGAGCGACGAAAAAACAGACGGCGAGAGCTCCGGACGCGCTCGCATAAGGGAAAAGAGGAGCGGTCGTCCTGCGACGGCTCCGTTAACGTCGCTATTATCGTCCGGATTATCGCTATTATTATTATTACCGCTACGATTATTGTTTTTATCGGTGTTTACCTGTGTGTGCGTGCGTTTCGTTCGGCGAAGAGCGCGGCGACTTCTCTCTCCGCTCTGTTCGGCTCCGTGTGCGCCTCACGCCCCCGCCCTGTACGTACTGTACTGACGTTCGTCTCGCAGCAGGAGGAGGAGTGGGGGAGCGGGGGGAGGGGGGGGTACACGGCAACACCGGCGTCCATCTTTATAATCTTTATACACTATCACCACTGACACCTCAATGCAGAAACTATTCCTGGGAGATTTATGAGACGTATGACCACTCAAACATGTGTCTGTACACAGACAAACACACACACACACACACACACACACCCCTAGCCACATGCACAAACGCGTATCTGCATATGCACTTATCCGTGTGAACTGTCAGTTTTGTATGTTACTCTCTGGAAGACTACATTCCCCACAGTCCCCTTCTGCTTCACAGCCCCTGTGGCCAGTGCACTTGGAGATACCCTATGGAGCTTCAGAGATTCACCTTACACTTCCTGGTGCACTGCCTTTTAAAGCTCTGAGTCTTTGCTTGAGTAATTCTGTGAGTCTGGTATTTTCTTGATGGTTTCTCATTCCTGCAGCAAGTTCACTCCTGGATTATCTATACTCCAGGATTATCTTTCCTTCGCCCTGGTCTTAAGTGTCTGCACTCAGACCCCGCCCCTCACTCTCGCATATTATTTGTCCAGATGACCATTTCAGGTTGAAGACTGATGTAAGCGATCGTCGCGATCGCATTAACGGCAATGTCAACGCACAGAGCTACATAGAAAGAAAAAAAAACACGTAATTACAATTTATGGTATAACCTTTTTTTTTTTTTGTAGTACTTGTCTATTTGTAACTTTAATGGTGTGTTTTATTTACTTTTAATATGATATATAGTAGAACATTCCCTTTACGAAAGCCAATTTGCAGTGTTAAGCGCACCTTGCGTGCGCTGAAAAACGTTTAGACTGAAAAGCAGGGGAGGTGAGAGTCTCTCTCGCTCGCCCCTACACACACACACACGTCCTCAGCGCTAAGATACCGTCTGGCACGTCGACGGGAGACGGTCGCTCTCCTGTTCTCGGCTACTCCCAGAGGCCCGAGCGAGCAGCACTCTACTTTTGGTGGAGCCAGTGGGTGTTTAACCTCCACGGACCTGAGTTTTAAGGTTGGTACAGGCTTAATGTAATGGGGACAGTGTGGCCGTTGCGTCACCCTGTTTGTAGAACGCAGAGAGGAGCACCACCAGTCAAGAAGTGCGTTGGTGACTACCTGCTGAACAATGTGGACAGTGATTGGCGGATGCTTCGTGGCTACGCTTCCTGGATTCCTGTGGGAATTGCCAGCAGCGAGAAAGTATCCACCAAGAAAGTGTTTTTCTATCGCTTGTTGGCATGATTGGTGGAGCCCGTCTCTGTTCTCTACGGGTAAGGTGACGTCGCGGCCGTGGCAACCCCGTCGTGCGACCTCTGGGTTGGTCCTGTACAGCAAAAGGGTGCGCCCGGCTCAGTCTCGTGGACATCGAAAGCTGAGCACTGGGCCAGTCCCGCCGCCAGTCGTCACCCGCGGCAACAGGGGGCACGTCGACTCAGGTCCCGCTCTTGGAACCGGCGTCGGGCGGGTCGAGCGCGGGCGCCCGCCCGTGTGCGTACGCGCCCGTATCATATTCAAACGCAGCGAAGTATTGAGGCACCGTCATGTTAGCCCTTTCAGGAGTCGCCGTCATCGCGCATGTCTGAGTGGCCTGGTTCAACTGGGACGTTCTCGTTTTTAGATAAGGAGTCCGTGTCCTCGTGTCCGCGTGCGTGTGTGTCTGTGTGTTGTGTGTGCGCGCGCGCGTCAGTAAGTGTGCATGTTGTGTGTCAGTATGTGTTGTGTGCGTGTGTGTCAGTGTGTGTTATGTGTGTGTGTGTATCTATGCAGTATCTAGCAACATGACCCAGTGAATCGGTTTAAAATCTGTCAGACACTTGTGTTAGAATAGATTGCTCTGTACTGAGAATGTGAAAGTAAAAGTATACATATATCCACTTGATTCTGTCCTACTATTTTTTTCGTTTTCCTTTAACTTTTGTTGTTTTGTTTGTTGCACATTAGTGTATATCTACGGCATGCTGAAGAAAACATTCCCTTAATCTCCCCACTTTCCTAAATAGTGCCGACGGTGCTTTGTGAGCTGTCTATTTGGACATTTGTTTCATGGAATGTATTTCAAATGTTCAAAAAATAATCAGTTTTTATATAATACTGATGTTCCGTGTACACTGGGCAGTGGGATGAGTAACTAAAATACATGGGACAAAAAGACAGGAGTCTGATTACAGTCATACACGGGTTTGGTTTGAATAAAAGCAGAAAATCTGCACTTTGTGATTTATCACAAAAATCAAACATTGTCGAGCACAGAGCCAAATAAAAAAAAATGCCTTTGTCCTGAAACACAGTTAGAAAAACAGAAATATAGTTTCTGGTCATTAGGTTTCATAGGAGTTTGTTTGCATTACAAACTATACAGTACATTTATGCACGCGCGCGCACACACACACACACACACACACACACACACACACACACACAGGTCATGTTATGCATTGCTTGGTAACTAAAGCACCACACTGATGTGCTCATAAGCTTGGGACCTAGTGCCCAGGAGGGATTGTGGCCTACAGCTGATTTTGACTCCAGTCGGTTGCATCATTTTGTCAAATTGGAAATGGTTTAACTGTTAACGCCCCAGACAATGAGTGACAGTCCACTGACGTCCCCAATATGTCAGCAGCGCTAAGGTGCCAATCTTGGAAAGCTTTCTTTGTATTTGTGGATTTTCATAACGCTGATATTAAATTGACCGTGACCATCCGCTCATTGCGTGGGCCTAGTCGCTTCATTGCTAATGAGGTCAGGCTGTACCCTATGAAACTACGGACTGGAACATCAAATTCGTCAATAATGGTGGGTTAACCAGATTTACATTCAAATTCAGCTGTTATGTATAACACAAAAAATAAAATACGTTCATAAATGTTTTTATGTATGACAGTATTTTGTAATGTTTATAAACGTTTGTCACAAAATATGAATATAAAGAATGCGTCTTGTCCAAGATTTTAAAATATAAAGGCTTGGAACAAGGAGCAAAGCAAAAAAGGTAATATAGAAACATTAAACAAATAAAAATTCTAAGTTCAAAAATGGAAAACTCTGTAAAATTGAATAAATAAGTACTTAAACCTCAAATGAGCGATAAGGCGTAGTCCCCGATGTTATGTACAGTTAGTGAAGAGAAACTGCATTTGCTAGTTCTTCACTAACATAAATGAACAAAACGGACCATAAAATACCCACGATAACATCATATATATGTGCGAGTGCATCCGTGATGATTACAGCGCATGTGGTGGATGAGGGCATTGTTTAAATTTAGATCCACGAATGTCCTGTTGCCAACTAAATTATCCATGTTTTCCTGCGTACTTCGTGCAATGTTAAAATAAGAATAACACATGCAAATTGTTTCTGAAAAATTCCGCCAAGTAAAAAAAATACTTAAGCACGTTTTATTTTAGGCTCTGGTCGATGAGAAAACATGAGCGATTCGTCGCAATAAAAGGCAAAGGTCTAACAAAATGATGATGACCAAATAGAGAGTGCGCGCTCACGAGTCCGTGGACACCCAGATCTTCGCTGATTGGTCAAAAATGACATCACATGAAACGTTACTATTTTTAGCTCAACGAAATGGCATTACCTCATCGTTTTCCCTCGCGCAGGTATAGACGTACAACAACAAACAATACTACAGACGCAGAGCAAGCGAGGGAGAGAGAGTATCAACTATTCCATAACCGCTACTCCGTGCAGAAATTTGGAAAGCCTTTTTACGTTCCTAAAAGCTGAATCACTTTTCCTGTTGTCTTTCATTGGTTCATCGCGAAGCTCCATGGATTTATTCGGAATCAGTTTACCTTTCTAAGTAGCCTACGGTTGCTTATTGTGCAGTTTCCCCCCCTCAGTGACATTTTAAATATCGGCGTTTAACGCGGAGCGAAGACATTTTCGGTAAGTCGGAATCTGTATTTTTAAAATAGCTGTTTATTAAATGTTGTGCGTGCAATATAGATGCCTAAAATTCCGTTAGTTTTCTGCGACTGTGCGTGGAAGCTTATCCGTGCTGCATAACAATAATTAACTGTGCCTCAGATCTAAACGAAAATATTACTTGGTTTGATTGCATTGCATTGTTTTTGAAGCAGATAAATTCTATCCGTGCAGGGAAAGGCGAGCGAAATCAGTCGGAGATGGTGTTCTACAGAGACCGAGAGTCCGATCGCCAACCGATATCCTTAATACTACCACATCTTTACTTGGGCGCTGAGTCCGACGTTACGCAGGTAAGACCATGGTTGCAGTGAAGGTTTTTGCGGTACTGTTAATTATCTATATTGCTTTTACTAAAAACATCCAGTAGCTTTCAGACTAAGTTAAAGTGATGATTACCCATAGCCTATGTTTGTTCAACTCTTTATTTGTATTTTGCTCTTGGTTGTTTTCTCTGTGCGTTTTTTGTGTGTGTAGCAAACACTTTATGCGTCGCCGTTTCTAACGCTGTTTTTGTCTTTTCTCCAGGACTGTCTTACGTCTCAGGGCATCTCCTATGTACTGAGTGTAAGTCGCTGTTGTCCCCAACCGTCGTTCTTGCCTCAGGCGCAGTATTTCCGTATCCCCATCGACGACTCGCTCAGAGACGAACTGCTACCCTGGATTCCCGAGGCACTACAATTTATTGGTGAATATTTCTATTGATAAAGCAGATTTCTCTACATATTACGACCAACAACAAGTTTTCGATATGATTAAGTGACTGACACCTTAAGTGATGGTAGTATTGTATGACAGTGTAGTTTTGTTCAGATTGTCTAACCCTTAAGCTTTCTAAGTGACACACACAATGCGTTCATACAATACTGGACATTCATTTTATTTTAGAATCATTGCTGTGTCACAGTTTAATATTCAGATAATTCCAAATATTAAATATTGATTTGAATCACGTTGGCTTTGTCATGATTGTTATCCAGTTAGATCAGATTGAATAAATTGATTTTGATCCTTGTTTATTTGCTTAATCCTGTGGCGGTAACAGTATTTAATATATCACTGTGTACTTCCTGTTGCATGTCCACCTTAAGCAAGAGTCCAGTGTGCAATAATCAAAAAAAAAAAACCCTGTACTTGTTTACTTGTGCTGTAATAGGAGGATAACACTGTGTAGCTCCCAGAATGCTGTGTGTTTTGTAGATTGCCCAGTGTCTCTAGGGTGCTCTGTGCTGGTGCACTGTGTAACTCCTAGAATGCCGTGTGTTTTCTAGATGGCCCAGTGTCTCTGGGGTGCTCTGTGCCGGTGCACTGTGTAACTCCTAGAATGCCGTGTGTTTTCTAGATGGCCCAGTGTCTCTGGGGTGCTCTGTGCCGGTGCACTGTGTAACTCCCAGAATGCCGTGTGTTTTGCAGATGGCGCAGTGTCCCTGGGGTGCTCTGTGCTGGTGCACTGTGCGGCCGGCATCTCCCGATCTCCGGCCCTGACGGTGGCCTACGTCATGTACCGGCTGGGGCTGGACCTGGACGACGCCTACAGGTGAGCGGGACGCTACGGCTCCTGAGTCAGCGGAAGGGGCGCGCGTTTGTCCGCGAGGAGGCGCTTCGATTCGATTTGTCGCCTCGCCGGTTTCGGCTCTTGCTCTTCTGACTGACCTCCGACGGTACGAATCCCTTCTGCAATCACATTCGCCTCCTTCTGTCTCTTCCAGGTTCGTGAAAGAGCGCAGGCCCTCGATATCCCCGAATTTCAACTTCCTGGGGCAGCTGCAGTGTTTTCAGGGCACCCTGACCCAGAAGAGCAACGCAGCCAATCAAAACGCTCGGCCCGCGGGAGCCCCAGACTCCCGCCCGCAGCGCACGAACGGGGACGCCGGCGAGCGTCCTGCCTCGGCAAATCAGGACACGGAGACTGCTGTTGCTACGGGTAACCACGTTGTTTCTAAGGGAGGTGCCGGGGAGATTAAAAGGCATTCTGGCTGTGAAAATCCTGGCCGCGTCACGGACAATTTAAATCAGGAGAAGCGCAAAGTTCCAGCTCTGACCCTGAACCTGAAACAAGAGAAACAGAACTTACCTGAGCTCTTGCTCTCGGACCAAATCAGGACTCTCACCCTTAACCAAAGAGAGGCGAGCGGCCCTTCTGGAGCTGTGAGTCAAACTCAGAATTCAGTGAAGAAAAGTCAGACCAAACCGATACCAAAGCCGACGCAACTACAGATACCATCAGCCACTGTGTCTCTCTCAGACAAACGCAAAACCCTTACGCTTTCGCTTACACCCGTGGGCTCTCAGGCACAAGTACACAAGAGCTCGTCGGACAGCGATTTGAAGAGCACCAGCCATCCCCTGGGTCTGGCGAACAGTTCCAAAACTGTCCAGAAGAGGGAGACAGAAACCTCCGGCAGCACAAAGGGACGGTACAAGCTGTCCCCACCGAATGTCTCCTCCCTTCCGTCTGGAAGGCCTCCGAGAGGAACGTGCCGACCGCGCGGTGAAAAGGCTCAGGGGAGTTCCTCCAAAGCTCAGAGGAAGGAAGAGAGAGAGAATCGCCTCCTTCCTTCTTCCCCGCACGGCTGTGATTATTCCACTTCAGACCCGGACCGAGAGAGCTTCTGCAGAAACGGCCGCACAAAGGGGGAGACGCAGCAGTGGTGTAATTCCTCAAGTCACCACCAGGAGGCTCCCGAATGGCAGTGTGTCGCTGCAGTGGAAGCGGTTGAGGGCCTTGATAGGAAGCAGCATCCACTGTCGCCACTCAACCTGACTGTGAACAAGCTCTTTGACTGGGGTGGGAGAATACTTATGGGAGCACTGCTGGGGCCAAGGATTAAGGTCGGGCAGCCGGCTCTGCCATACCAATGCTGAGAGGAGGGGGAAAAGCTGGTCTGGATTCAAACTGGCAACCGCTTTTGAGATATAACTTTTGTGGGAGATCAACTGAGAATTGTTTTGGAATGGGGTGTGTGTGTGTGTGTGTGTGTGTATGTGTGCGAGCTTGTGCATGTGCGTATTCTTTATTAAATCATAAGACTGCATGTATACATAGGAATGTATGTTTATTTATGTGACATACACACACTGCTTTGAAGAAATAGTCCACTGTCACAACTCCTTATTTATTCAGTTTCTTGCGTGTGGACAAAATGCTTGATTTTGTGGATTCGTATTTATTGATTGACATCTCTTTATTTATTGATGTTATTTATGAATTGATATTCAGATAATGGTATTTTTATCACTGTTACTGCTTGTAATGAAGGAGTATTAATTAAAGATGGATTATTTTATATTGTTTTTTGCTTATTATTTATCCACTATAAAACACTTAAACAGACTAAAGTCTGTTTAACACTAATATTGCAAAAACAGATCAAATATATGCAGTTTGGATTAAAATACGTCAGTGGCTATTTACAATGCTGGCAACACAACAAAAACTGGTGCTGCTGCATTTCAATTTGATTGGGAAATACATACATTTTTTCTTATTTAAATGGGCCATCGTAATGTTATCTATGCAAACAATGGCAATTCATCGCCATTTTAGAATTTAAATTTCAACTGTTTATCTCACACACTGTATGCACAGAACACTAATGCTAGGACCAGCGGCCATGTTATATTTCAAAATGTCTGACTTTTTCATCATTAAAAAGTGAAGGACTATACTCATGCCATAGCATGCATGTTACTAATTGGTACTACTGATTACATATCAAAACCGTAATTAGATTATTTGCAAGTAGGGTTTCTTTCTTTCAGCCACTCCATCCTCCTTATTTATTTTTCACTTCATTAAAATGGGAGGAAAGCAGAGAGGGTTACAGACAGATGTGAGATCAGAGTACTGAAAGATCCCCATTGCAGGGAATTCAAACCCCCAGGCATGCATAGGGGTATCTGTAAATTAACCCATTTGTGAATCCCCCTATTTGTGTCTGGAGATTTCAGTTCCTTGCTCAGGCACGGTCTGTGGTGTAGAGTAGGCTGCCCCACAGACTGTGCCCGAGTTTCACTGTACTTGCGGTTCCTGTGTTGTGATTTTAGCTGGGGGTCAACAAATAAGCAGTACAGTGCCAAATCAATCTAAACTGAAACCAACTCAATGCATCCAAGAGACAAATAAACTGCTGCCAAAATCAAAACATTCCTGCTATTCAAGTCCAGCAGCTGTACTACCATTCAAGATACAACAGGCAAAATGTGTTACAAAATAGTGAATTGGCAGAATATTACATCACAAAAATGTAGACACTAAACCCACACTTCCAATACTGCATCAACACACCGGTATGCCTACTTGCCTTTTCAGACACCAGGTTGCTCTAAAGCGGAGCTGTTTCATTTAAAATGATGTCATTGTTATTCATTTACGCAGGTTCCAGCATGTACAAGCTCAGCCCACAGACAAAACGGAGACAGCTTGGCAGCATTTTAAAACTACGCCTAACTTAATTTGGTCAGGAATACCGCAGATTTGCCAACACTGGCTCAGGCCAATCGCGTGTCTTCACGCAAAGTTCCTTTAAATTACTCTGCTTTACTGCTAGGGTCTCGCGCACGTTCCGTGACGCCTACTTTGCAAAACCAAAACCGATTTACACAAGAATCCGGTATGGACGGAATTGTACTGCCGTGGAAAGGAGTATGGAGAGTGAAGTCTGATCCGAAGCCACGTAAGAAGCCTACACGAAGATTCCACTTCCGGCTGCGCAGGCCGTCCGTCCACCCCAATTGAAATACATGTGAACGTTACTCTACACTATCTGGGGAAGGGGAACAGTGATCGTGCGTACTGAGTTACGGAGGGTAGTGTGCTGTATTGTCCTAGGGCATTTACCAATACCTGTTTAGCTATGTATGATATCAATAATTTGATTGCCTCTCATTTGTGGTTGATTTTCATAAATGATCTGCGGTTTTCACACGAGGAGAAGTGTGTTTAGCTTTTATATATAGGAGCAATGTGTTGTACAGAATAAGGGGACGCAGAATAGTTAAACTACGGATTACCGTAGAGTCTGAAGCAAAATTTAGTGGGAATAATGACAGTTCAGTCTGATGCGCATTGAAAATATGTCCCTGTTTGTGTCACAAAACAACTCTGAATGCATATTCACTAACAGTCGTAGATCCACATTCGTTCCACATATATTTAATTATGCTTCCTGGTTTCTATTTTTAAAACGAGAGAGAAAAAACATCACAAATATTTAGGAAAACGTCACCATATTCTTCGCACCGTCCCCCTCAATCCTGAATGGTGTCCTCAAAGTTGAACGCTCTGCGTTGGGGGGTCTTATTCAGCGAAGGACATGAATCATGCTTTCACTATTTCAGCAGTTCACTGATAACTCATCGACCTTTCTTTCCTGGGCGAGCAAGATTACTCATTTGAACCGATGTGAACGCACAGCCACATAAGCACCCGTGTATAATTACATTTTAGTGCGTGCGGTTTTAAGAGCATATGCTTAGCCTATATATTTAAACGTCTTAAATGTGCAGGAGTGAGTGATAAAGTAAACGAGGACGTACAAATGTATTTAAAGGGACAATGAGTGATAAATCGCTGACCCCTGCCGTTATGAACATACATTCTAGCTCAAGGGTGTGTAATTTTTAGATGTAGAAGTACGCCCCATACTACGATTATGAGTCATATCCGGTTAAAGGGCGGCATCAACGGGAGTTAGTATGTATAACAAAGTTCTCGAAGTTCTAAAATTTAGAAAAACTGTCTTAAAGTTGCAAAAATGTGGACAAAAACGTAACAAAGTCACGAGAAAAAATCGATATAAAGTTACCCTGTTCTAAAACTGGCTTTGCGTAATACACTGGTGCGGTTGAGACATGTCTATATAATAATTACAACGCAAGAGAAACCAGAGGGCGGAACTAAGTATTCCAGTTAATCGCAATCTGTCTGCTCTTTCAAATGTATTTTCACAGTTACTCAACCATATGTTTTCCCATATAACCCCTGTGTATAATTTGCCATAAAAACGCATAAGACCAAACACAGCTATGATATACAGCACTTTAATCAATGATTTTCTCAAAACCCTACATCTACTTTTTCCTTTCAACGAGAGCGCGCCTCTCCCAAATAAGGACATACACATACCGTGTAAACGCGTTGTTCACGCACATCCTGATCAGCTGTAGCTCCTCTATTTATATATTTATGAGGTTAAAAATCAATTATTCTTGTTGGGGCAAGTTGTTTCGCTTCAAAATTGTCAGCGAATTATTTAATTGACCAATGATTCGTCTATGTTTGCGGCGTCTACCAATCAGAGGGGAGTGCGCTCGACACATCCTGAAATCGGCGGATGAGTGACCACGCCCTCCTTATACATACTCATGAGACTTGAGAAAGGTTGCCTCTGGCTATGAAAAAAACACAGCGAAGGAGGAATTTTAAAAAAAAGAAATCGTCGAGAAAGAGACCTGTGTTTTATCTGAAGTGATAATACTTTTTTGTTCCTCTTTGTACATACTGTTTTGGAAACTAACGCTCCAACGAGTGTAGGCTACTAAGTTATTATTCAGTTAGTTATAACTACGGTATTTTAAGTTAAATAGTTTTAGCCAACTTTCGAGTGATAGCCAAAACAAATACGGCGACTACGGAAGAAGTCTATTTTTGTGAATAGAACGCTTAAACTTTAGTCCTGTATATCAGTTGTGAGGTTGCGTATTTTCCTGGAGCCATTAACTCCGAAATCTACTTTTTGAAACGCAAAAGAGGCAGTGAAATTAGAGACTGAACGGAGAGTACAGGCCTTATCGGTCAAGAAAGTGTTTTAAATCTTGTTGCGCATGCTGCAAACTAATTAGCATTTTTTATGGTAGGCTATGTGGTTGTGTTTTCCACGTTTTAGTGAAGCCAAAGTTGGATATCTGGCTTGCAAAGCTTGAAGATTAACGAAGTTCGAGACGGAAATTCTTGCCATTACATCTTCTCGTCGTTAGTTGGGACATTGGCATCTTATTTCCGGGTGTACATTGCGAAATAAATAGTAACGTTTGTACGTTTTTCTTAGTTGCATTTGGTTTGATCAAAGACTGTTGTATCAGTTAAAAGGGAATATCGTTCTCACAATGTCGACAGAAGAGGAAAGGTTTAAGATCGTAGTGGTAGGCGGAGGAGGTGTGGGAAAGAGTGCTTTGACCATTCAGTTCATTCAGGTGAGAAAAAATATTACTTGTGATCTGTGGCATTTAGATTGTCTGGCCTTGTTTTATACGTTTTATTTTAGCAATTGTTTATTTTTCTTGATCAGCTTTGTATTTAAAATTCATGTACCTGTAATCTTATGTGTGTGATATTAACCCTTTTGATACCTGGACTCCAGGTATTTGTAGATGTATTAACATTCAAGAAGAGTCGACGTGACTGCACTTGTCTAATCCATAGTCTTTAATATTGTACTTTAATATAGGGCTGCATTTACTGAATGAAGCTTCGGTACATGTCGGCGCATATTGTAACGTCCTGCTACATGCACAAATTAAACGGACTCTCGTTCTCCCCGTCAGTCATACTTCGTGTCTGACTATGACCCCACCATTGAAGACTCCTACACAAAGATCTGCTCGGTGGACGGGAAACAGACGCGACTGGATAGTAGGTGTCTCTGTGCTGTTCTGTTGGCGTGTCTAACAGATTTGTTTTATTTTTCCGTTGTCGGTGACAGGGACACACATAAGCTGATTTTTTCCCCTGTCATTTAAACCGAAGCCAAACGGTAGGCTAGACGTTTAACCGCAGAATCCCGGCATTTGAATTCCATCAGTCGGTGATGTGTTTGTTGGTGCCGGTTGTGACATGTGTCTCTCTCTCTTGCAGTCCTGGACACGGCGGGGCAGGAGGAGTTTGGGGCGATGCGGGAGCAGTACATGCGCTCAGGAGAAGGCTTCCTGCTGGCGTTTGCGCTGAACGACAGAGGGAGGTAAGAGAGGGAGATACAGTTGCTGGGTTAAAAGGAGAGATGCACACAGACACACCCACAGACATCCACACACCCACACAAACACACACACAGCACACATCCACGCAGGCACACGCGCACCCACACACCTGCTCTGTTACATTACTGACCGGGGTGCAGACTGCGTGCTCTCCCACAGATAATGACCTTTTCACTGCGCTAACGGACCGGAGCCGGAGCGCATTACATCACACCGAAACGCTGGAAGTCTGCCCACTAACGAACGGCCGCCTCAGTCAGGTCCTGCAGTCCAGGGCCGAGGGTCGCATGAGAAAAACAGCGTCCGCGTCACGCCTGCGTGCTTTCCGGTAGTTTGCCATGGCCGTCAGTGGGAGTGTGCGTGTGTCCCCCCCCCCCCCCCCCCCCCGTCTGTCTGTCTGCTCACTGTAGAACTGCACTGCCCGTGCGTGTAACCTGCAGGTCATGGGTCCGATTCATTGCTCCAGTGTATATCCAGCTGTATAATTGGATGCAGTGTAAATGCTATGCAGAATGTTGCGTAAGCCGCTGTGGATAAGAGCGTCTGCTAAATGGCGGTAATGTAATGCAATGCAATGTGAAACTGGAGCTGAGGAATCGCACAGGAACGGGACCAGAGCCAGCCTGCTCCGGCTGAGTTGGGGGGAGTGGGGGGGGGGGACACGTGGCTGCGTTAACCCTTTATGTCTGTCTGTCTGTCCGTCTGTCTGTCCCTCCCGCAGTTACAATGAGATCCAGAAGTTCCACACGCAGATTCTGAGAGTGAAGGACAGGGATGACTTCCCCATGGTTCTGGTCGGCAACAAAGTGGACCTTGAGCCATTAAGACAGGTACTGTGTGACCCGCAACCATAACTGCCATATAACTGCCATATAACTGCTAAATTAACCCTTGAGTGAACCTAGCAGGAACTTGGTAGTACTTGCGTGACGTTCCAAGTGCTTCATAGTTTCCACAATAAACACGTAAACAAAACTGAATAAACAAAACTGAATAAGGGCAATATACATTGAATAAAACATAAAATATCTGCATTAAGGAAGAACGTGGATATGGCATCATATCCAGTGGCATTGGTTTTGAAGTATGTGACACAAAGGTTGGGGTCGGGGGCGATACTTCTGACACCGCTTCTCTATCAAGAGCCGACCTCTGTTTAGCGGGGGACAAAAACTGACGGGCGAAAGTGAAAGCTAGCCTTCAATAAACGTTTCCCACAAACAGGGGGGGCTTACTGGTATCGTAGCCAGCCGTCAAACGCGTGAGGCTACTGGGTCAAGTTTTATGATATCCGGATGGGTGTGCATTTGAAAGAAAGTAAGCCCTCATTTATAGAATAGTTAAAAATGAATGCAGTCATCATCAAAACTGCTGAACTGTAAACAATTGAACACATTTCTTTCATTATGCGCACTTTTGACTGAGAGAATCTTCATGGTTTTAACCTGCCAGATCCCCTTTTAGAGCAGCACAAAGGGCATTTTGTGCTGTCAGTCTGGCCTCCTTCCAGGCAAATTTCAAAAGCAGTTGCGGGCTGCTTTTAAACAAAGTGACTTTACCTTTAGTAAGTCAAAATAAATGCTCGCAATCCGTCTATCTCTCGATATTCTCGTGCCCTTGTGAAGCGAGAATGAGTTTGTGCAATCGCTCTGTGTGTGTGTGTAGATACCCAAGGAGGAGGCCCAGGCCTTCGCCAGGGAGAATCGGATCCATTACATGGAGTCTTCAGCCAAGAGCCGGTACAACGTGGACGAGGCCTTCCTGCAGGTCGTGCGGGCGATCAGGTGAGAGCGGAAGCCGGGACTGCGCAGGCTGGTCAGGTGACCAGCGGCGGGACTGAGAACACGCACGCGTGTGTCTAAGCGCACGCGTGTCGAAACGTGCACGTCGGGCTCGGGCGACGATTCCACCTCAGTTCGGTTTCCAGTTTCACCAGTTCGATTACACTTCCAGATCTGGCCCCTAGATCTGTTCCAGTTCCGCTTCTCTCCGTTCCAGTTGGGAGTAAACTCAACAAACGCAGTTCCAGTTTAGTGCTCTCCCCCGCAGTTTGTCAAATTCGGTTCCCTTTCGAGAGCTCAATTCTCTAAAAGGCGTATGAAGAGAGATCTGCTGCGTTTTTTAAAAACCTGGCAACCGTGTTTTGGACTCAAATGAGTCAATCCTCTACGGTTAAAAGGCCATAGATGCGTTTCACCTCATAGTAGCACAAAATTTGCCATTTTAATTTCCAGAATTATAAGACTAACGAGCGCGCACCATAAATATTCTGCGCGTTCTTTGCCGATGAAAGATGCGGAATCTCGTTTACCTGTGTGACGGTGGCACCACCCTGTCCACGCCTCCAGAGGCTGATAGACGGTTTTACTCGGGGGGTCATTACCAAACTGTAGGTTAATAGTGAACATATTGATACATCAAACATTTTCAAGGTGAAGATATAGTTTTCATTAACCAGTCTCTTAATAGACATCAGGTCTCATAACTGTTTTAATATAAAGTTGATTTGGTGCCAGCCCAAAACATGACGCTGATGTGTAGCTTGTGTCTGTCAATCCTTAGCGCTGTCGTATTGAGTTTTCTATGTCCAGGAACTTTCAGTGTTCATAAACTAGTGGAGCGGTAGAAGGAGCACCACCTCAGTGTGTGTTCTTAATTTCTCCTCTTCTTGGAGCGCCCGCTGTTTACTAAACGCAGCTCTGAGCTTCATCCCGTTCCCTGCCTGTCCCTCGGACCCGTCTTCAGTATTTCGGTCAGGGTTCCTTCCCGCCCGGCGCGGCCACGTCCAGCTCGTGCGTTGTGAGATAGTGGGGGAAGGAAGGATGGTCGGATCTGATGCCCAGTGAGGCCGCTGCTGGCTGACCCAGGCAGTGTAGCTACATCCAATCAGATTCACGTTTTTTGAAGTAGGTTTTTTTTTTTTTTTTTTGGAAGCCCAGTGCCGACACCTGACATTGTAGACATTCTTTAGGGACCCTTAGTGCGAAAATACTGCGAATGTCCCTTAAAATATCCAATCAGTCTCCTTATTTCTGTGCCATTTCTCAATAAATATAAATTACGCGGTCGATTTTTTTTTTGTTGAAAATTGCTATTTTGTATGTTTAGAAAAATCTAGCTTCCAAATTTTCTCAGGTCCATTGCTGGGGTCAGTTTAAAAAATGGAATCTGATGATAAATTTGAATCACAAGCATCTTTATGCAATGGACCTGAGAAAATTTGGAAGCTAGATTTTTGCATCTAGCTGTGCTACACCGCAGATTCTTTGACGTGTTGCAGGACTCGAATAAGAGCGCACGTCCGTCGTTGGAGAACAGATTTCGGGGAGGGGGGCGGGGCCTGAGGAAAAAAAACCCCGGCCTGTGGAGGTGGGGCGTCCTCATCAATAATGGCAAATCTATTCTCTCTGAACAGGAGGTTCAAAGAGACGGAGAGCCCGCCCATCCCCTCCAGCCAGACCGGCAAGTCCAAGAACGCCAGCGGCTGCCCCTGCACCTTACTGTAAATACCCGGGCCGCCGCGTTGCCATGGAGACTCAGCCCCGCCATTACCGCTCAACATCTTGGGAGTCTTTGGAAATGGGGGATTGGTGGAGGAGGAGGAGGAGGGGGAGGGGGAGGGGGGGGGGGAGTGTGGATGTGTAAGATTGTGATTGATAGTCGGGAGGGAGGGAGGGGCAGCAGTGGGAGGAATAGAACAAGGGAGGCTGAGCTCATGGTAAAGAGAGAGAGAGAGAGAGAGAGAGAAAGAAAGGGATGCAGAGGAGGGAACCGGGGCTTGAGTGGAAACCCTTTCATTTAGTTTCGTTCACACTTCTTTTGTTGCAATCTTATTAAATATTATTACTCGTGTTTACTTCACAAAGGGACGAAAAAAAGGGGGTGGTGGGGGGGAGCGGGGGGAAACATGCTATCCAATCACACTGAACCTAAGTGCCTAAATGCTAGCGACACACTCTGGGTGAAACATCAGTCAGGTGTTTGCGCCCGTGCGCGTCTGTGTGTGTGTGTGTGTGTGTGTGTGTGTGTGTGTGTGTGTATATGCGCGTGTGAGAGAGAGCAGCTTTGTACTGTGTTTTATCAAATCCGTAGCATTTTCTCCACGTAAATGACTTTTTTTTCCCCCCGTGCGATTAATGAATTTGTCCGGGTGGCCGAGCAGACCGGCCACGCGAAGGTCTTCGACACAAATCACGGGCGTCCGACGTTCGGGGGCCAAAGACAGGATATTTCTGACCAAAATCGGCTGGAGCGTTACCACGGTTTCAAAAGCATTGACAGCTAACAGTAGTTTGACACTAAACGTTCTGCGACGCAAATCATTTTCACGAGCTTCAGCAACGGGGGTGGGTTGGATGACGTCCAGTCACTTTTGCACAGACAGGTTTAGCGCGCGGGCCGCAGACAAGTTTGGTCTTATTCGGTTGCTCAATCCGCGACAGTGCGGTTAAAGGGGGGGGGGGGGGCAAGTTGCGCTGGACCAATCGCGTTTCCAGAAGTAGCTCTTGAACAATCGCATTGTTTCTCTCTGTCTTGTGGTGTCTGTGCAGCTCAGTGTACACGATGTCTTGGTCAGGAGCCAGAAATACTATGGATCCCACGACTGGGGGGGCTGTGCACTCAGAACTATGCAGGAACCCTGTACGCAAATGTTTCATTTTCAAATTTTGTACTGCAATAAACCAAAGATTTTTATTCTTTGTATTCTGTTCTGGTTTTTTTTTTTAAATGTCTCGTCAAGGTGTTGATTCATTTTGTTCTTCGGCCAAATTATTCTGTGGTCGTAGTCGTCTTGTTTTGTTGCTGTTATTCTTTTTAAACCACCTAATCCTGTGTCCACATGTTTTGAGCTGAGATTATCGAAGCAAAACCTGCCGTTGGCTATCACGAGAATATTTGAAAAATGGCCGTCGTCATCCCACTTGGCCGAGAGCTGTAGAACTGTAAAAGGTAAACCGTGTTCTACGTGTGTCCAGCCCATCAGGGGATGTGACCTTTCTCAAATCCTTGAATTACAAATGGTGGTTTACAAATCTGCCTGGGAAAAGGCTGGGTTCAGACGTAGGAAGGGTGGACCGTGGTTTCTGAGGGCTTCGTGAGTTCACTTGCAGAACTGGAAGAGCTTATTTCCTCTAATGCGTGAACAGTTTTCTCTCTCTTCCTTTTTTTTAAACCCTTTAAAGAGTAGGTTTTTTGGAATGTTTTTTTTCTCTCTCAATATCCTGTGTCAGTGTTCTAGAACTCTAGTAGTGATTGTTACATCAGCATTAGAATGTTAAGATGAGAACATTCTAATTGCATATTTGTGATCTTGTACCTTAAAGGGGTGAAACCTTTCATGTTACTCCCTTCTCTCTCTCTCTGTCTCTCTCTCTCCCTCTCCCCCTTTCTTCCTTTTCATGTCCTGTTCTCTTCCTTCCCTGTGTGGCTTTCCTGGTGGCCAGCATGCATTTTTACCAGTTTGGGACAAATCATCAGCTTTGACTTTTCTACTGTTCCCTAGTCTTTCTCTCTGCCTTCTGTCTCTGTGCCTCCAGCCCTGTCTTCATCTTCCAGGCTGTGTTTTAGGGGTCACTCTCCCTTCTCACCTGTTTTTAGCCACCTTGCATGTTGGGAATGTACACGTTAAAAACTGACTGTGGATGTGACTGGTGTAGTGTGGGGACATGGTTCCCTGAACAGTGGAGCGACTCCCTCACTGGCAGAGCTACAGACTGAACGGCCTGCTCTTCTGAGTGGGAGAGCGTACCGTGGAGCTTGTGTCTGCTGCCTCGTGTGGCTGCACTTGGCAGTGCAGGCACTGCTTGTTTTTTGTTAGCTGCAGATAGGACTGTTTATTTGCAGCGAGATGCCATCTTCACCATTAATGTCAGCATTACAAGAGTTTTGTATTATACGGCTGTATGGTCTTTAGATATTTTGGTTCTGAGGTACCGTGCTGCTGACCAGTCAGTCATGTGTTATATCTGTGCATAATACGAAAGAAGGAACATAAAGTTCTAAGTCTTCTAACATCCTTAAAAAGTATTGTTTTTTAACCTATCGTACTGTAAAAGGACATAAACATTTCTCATTTCACTTCTCTATTTATCGACAAAACCATAAAATTCCAAGTGAGTTGCTCATGTTTTCAACCAGGACAACACTGCAAGCATTATTCCCTTTGGTAATGCAAAGAAAACATCAGTTATGCCTTGAATTTACATTGATGTTTGTTTTCGATGGCTGCGTTCCAAAGTTACCACACCCTTAAAGAGATAGTCCAACTTTTTGGGAAATTCACTTTAGACAACAAGATTGATACAAATTTCATCCCTGTGTTTCCTGCACGAAAATATTAGACTGTATCTCCAGGCTGCATGCTAACTGTGCTGGCTCTATGAATGGCTGCAGATGGAAACAATTTTCACTCTGCTAAGTGAAGTGACGGAAATGCAAGTGTGAGTTGGGGGTTTCCAGGTATGCATGTCACTGACTGTAAACTTGCACTCCCACTGTAGCCAATAGTACTGCATACATGGCAACCCCAAACTTCCAGTGACCCTGGACAGCTACTATTCACTACACCCAGGGGATAGATACATGGTTAACTGTCAGTTATAGTTTTGAATTTAGCTGCCTCTAAAACAAGTAAAACAACTTATTTTTCTGTTTTTATTTTTACTCGTTATAAACAAGAAACATTCAAGTGTACATAACTCAGCTTTTGGAGATGCTGGAAAGTGTATTTCTGACACTAATTACCAAAGCCATCATTGCTTCTGTTTGCAGCCATTTATAGTGGTAGCACATTTAGCATGCAGCTCGTAGATATAGTCAATTTTTTTTGTACTGGATGTACGGGAATTGGTATTGATCTTATCGTCTTAAGACTATGGGTAAGATATTCAAAAAGGGAATTTCCCAAAAATTTCAACTGTCCCTTTAAGTCCTAAATTCTGACCATTTTCTCATGTAGCATGATGTCATCAAGACATCAGTCCATGACCAAAGGAGATGCTGGGTGGAGGGTGGTGCTTTGGAACGCACTTTTATAATCATCATCATTAGTAACCGTGAACCGCTTCCCTCATCTTCACTTCTGAACAGCAGTAGTGCAGTCACATGACAGTTTTACACACTCTTCTGGGAGTTGTAGTTCTTAACATAGTAATCTAGGCAAATGGAAAATCATAATGTGTTGATGAGAGAAAGATTTTTTTGGGAGACTGGTGCAGTCCATAGGGCAGCAAACTCTCAACCCATGTATGAATCCTCTTCCCTTGTGTGGCTGGGGGTTCGAGTCCCCTGCACTTGCTCCTTCAATACTGTGATCCTACCTCTCTCTCTCTCACCCTCTCTGCTTTTCTCCCTTTCTAAATGAAGGGAATACTACATATGGAGGGCAGACAGTCTGTTGACTCTAAAATACTGTCTTTGCGCTGCCCCGTGTTAAATGACGAGAGAGACGTCATCCATGTTTAGTGTGGACATCCATTTGTCTGCAGTGTTTATCTGGTGGCGTCTCTACTCCAAGGTGAGATATTGTCAGCGCGCAATGTAGACCACAGCTTAGGAGGTGTGAATTTCACACTCAAATTAGCATCAGTTGACTTAGTGTCCTTGTAAAAAAAATGGTACAAATGCATGAACACTTTGTTATGAGGTCCACAGGAATGTTTCCTTGCAGAAAGGCGCTGTCTCACCTGGCTCTTCTCTGGCGGGGAGAGGCGGAAAGTTCTCTCACCCGTTTGCAAGGCGGGCGAGTTCTGGCTGTCAGCTGGTCTGTGGGGTGTTTGCAGTGCATTCTGGGATGCAGTTTCTATTCCATCTTTCCTGCAAGAGGCCATTGCCATTCAGCGAGGACTTATTTCACGGCTGATTTTTAGGAACCAAGCCTTTGTCAGTGCGGCTTGGGGAACTTTATTAAATTGCTTTCACAGTAATGAGTACAGATTTGCTGCACACGTTTTGTCACGTCTGATTCCTACAATGAAGTCTTTCAAGATTAATGAGCAACCTTGGAGCACAGTCTATGGGTCACTGAATTTTAACATGTGGACATTATTCTGCTTCAAGCCCCTGTGTGTTAGAGCATTGTGAAAACATGGTGCTAGTGTCTTTAGCCTCAGTCTTTTATAAGCAGAATAAATGAGAAAACGCCTGATAAAAGTGATGGAGAGACAAATAAACCTTTTTCAGATTTCTTCACTTGTTTATTGTTTTCTTCCCTTCTCTCTCTCTTCCCATACTCAGCCCCTTCAGTTGCCCCCTCCTTCCCTCCCTCCCTCCCTCCCTCTCCAACTGCTTGAGTCTCACATTGGTTGACACACAGCTGTCTTGACCAACCACAATGGTGCAGCTGAACAGGTCAACCAATCAGTGAGCGGTAAAAGTTGCCATGTGAAAGCCCTGCCTAGTGACAGACAAGCTAGGCTAGATGTTTAGGCAAAGAGAGATAAATAAGGGTTGAGTCCTTGTAGTTTCACTATCTGTAGATATTGACAATACAGCTAAACATGAATACAGTACAAATACTGGAAAGAAGGTGGTTACATGCACAGTGAAGAAACCAGAGAGGAAATGGACATGTACATTCTCCATTTCATTTACTCTTAGACGGTAGCTGAAAGACTAGATAGGGAAGAGGATGTGGAAGAAATGGTGACCCCCCGTCCTATTTTTGAATTGTCACAGAGTGGTGTGCAGGCTGCCCCATGGAGAAGGGACTTGGGTTATCTAAACAGACTGTTTATCCAATATTTTGCATTATTTCCTGGTTTTGGTTTCAGTTGCGATATAGATTGTTGAACCAAAATAGTTACGGTGGTTGAACTTAAAACCACGCAGGGCAAGAACTTTAAATGTAAAATGCAGCTAACCCACCATATCAAGTTACAAACCACACCGCTGATGTCTATATATAAGCACAAGAGTATAAATAAATTCCTTTGCAGGTAAATTAATCAAATTTGAGAGCAAAAGAAAAGAAATAAAATAAAAAAGCATAATATAAAGCAAGCACTCAGATCTTTTCGTTCCAAATCCAAATATAGCATGATAATCCATATTTAAGCATATTTAACTGGACGTACAGTAACAAGTTTATGTATCAAACCATAAAATACAGGGGAGACCATGTGGTGCAGTCAACCCATATACAGAAATATTACATCAAACCCTTGGTGGAGAAATACTGTTGTGTGCTTGATGAAGGCACTTAACCTGAATTACTGATGAAATGAAGATGAGTTGTTTGGGATAGGGTTTGTCAAACCTCTTAAAGGTAATGTAGCAGTCTTAGCTGGCTTTCCTCTGGACAGGCTGGGCATACATTACTTGAGAGAATGGGGAGGGGACTGCTGACAGCTCAAAGTAACAGAGATGCACCTCCATCTGATTGGTCCAGACCAGAGGATTCCCCAGAACCAATCAGAACAATTTTAGCTCAAATGTAGCCTATCGTCCGTCTGCGGTGTCTTTACATATGACAGCCAGTCTGAAGAACAAGACCAGGTTAAAACCTAGCATATGGCTGGACCTAACACACGTGATCCGGCCAACCAAAGGTGTGACTTCATAACTCGGCCGACCAATGGTGTAACTTCATCACTCACTCAGTCACTCGCTCAGCCAGTCACAGACATTCGAATTTGAAGGGCTGGCCCCGCTGTTGCGGTCCAGCCAAAAAGATGTCTCGTATTGGGTCCTGGGTCCTGTTCCTCATAGCTGGATTACTGAGTTAGCTGGATAACTGCATTGAGTAAAACCCGGAACCCTCCCAAATCTGGAACATGGACTGAAGTAAAAAGCTGTTCCAGGTTTTACTCTGCACAGTTATTGTGCTAACTCAGTAATCCTGCTTTGTGAAATTCCCCCCTGCTCTCTATTATTTATGTATTTTACTGGAAAATAAACTAGCAAAAGGAAATCTGATGCAGATTTTATTTGCATCATGAAATATTTTAAAATATAAAACCCTGGATGGCTCCCCTGGAGCAGAAAAGGTTAAAAAGCCCTGATTGTAAGCCAACCATAAAACTAATCAGAGCCTTTCATTACAGCAAAGAGATTTTTTTTAAACGCTAAAAAAAGACTTTCTGTAGACGACCGCACGGTCACTTAAAGGCAGCAAGTATCAGGTACAAAGACTTCTTGTGAGTATATAAATACGCTCGCTCGCGAAGGGTGTAGATTTCAGAAACTCACTCCTCCATCTGGTGGCAACAAGAGTCACTGTAATTATTTCAGGGGAGTTCGTCCGAAACCGAACTCCTTCAAGTCGCGGCCTGAAATAGCTTCACACAGCACCGGTGTGCCAGATATAGATGAAACGATCCTGCTCACCAAAGTGAGGCCCCATTTAACTATCTGAACTACTTGCATGCGTTAGCCTTTTCGGCCAGGCCTACTACAATGTCGAAGCTGTTTGGAAGTAAAATTGCAAAGTGCTAAGCTAAATATTTTCTGAGTAAATGAGCAAAATCCAAAAACTGTTACATCTCGACTTTCCGTTATGTTATTATCAATAGATTATTATTGATAGTAATTTATTTTATTTTATTTTGTCTTCCATACTGAACAGCCTGTGCTGTTTTCTCCGTTAATTACTGAGGATACTGTGAATATTTGCATCTTCCCTTTCTAAAATGACTTAATTCCTGAAACTACAAAGCATGGCAGATTTAAAATAAATGAAAGAATTACCTGAAATTTACTATGATTGGCACTATTTTCTATTTTACACAAGTTGAATGAATGATTTATTTCCTCCTTAAAAGTCTTCCGAAAGTACTTAGCTTATCCATCGCGCCGTGTTGCTATGTTAACCACTGACCAGCCCCCATATAGGCCAACTGCACGTGCAGTTCACCTCAAAAAAGTGATTGATGGAGACCAGTAATGACCCTTAATTAGTAAGGCTGCTCCTTGCTACCAAGACGGTATCTGCGGATTAATGTTTTGTTTTAGACGCTGATCGGCAGAATTGTGACCAAGGTAGCTCAGCTTTACTTTTCAATAGCCTAGTTTGTAGCTGTAGTAAAAGGCACTGTCTGTTTCTCAGACTTACCAAAACGCTCCTCTGTCACACGCCAATGGGTTTATATGATCTACTCCATATGTCAGTCAATCTGAATATAATAAAATATAAAATAATATAGGTATTTTTTATTTTTTGGACAACCTTCGGAAGGACTGAACGTGCTGTCACACCACACAGGACGGAGTGTAGCACAGTGGGTAAGGAACTGGGCTTGTAACCGAAAGGTCACAGGTTCGATTCCCGGGTAAGGACACTGCCGTTGTACCCTTGAGCAAGGTACTTTACCTGCATTGCTTCAGTATATATCCAGCTGTATAAATGCTATGTAAAAAGTTGTGTAAGTCGCTCTGGATAAGAGCGTCTGCTAAATGCCTGTAATATAATAATAATACACCTTTTAAATATCAAATGCTATTGAAGTGCAAGTCATAATTTGTAAAAAAAAAAAAAAAAAACCGGATTAACCAGAAGCACTCAATATTTCGACAACACCCTGTTCCAGTGTAACCAAATCGACGAAATGCCCCTCACAACGAATTTTTGGGACTAAATGTTTTGCGTAGGAGGCCAAAATGCCATATTTACGCATCGGTGTGCTGCTCTTTATGTTGACACGGTGTAGCTTTTACTTACCGATAACGTTTGCTTCGTTACCAGTTTAACACCTAGATGGAACGCATAATTAAAATTTCGAAAATTATTATTCAAATTTCATGTTACGATTTAAGCTTAGGCTACATTGGCACGCTCTGAAAAGATATAGATAAGTACGGCAACTGTGTATTAACTGGATTAATTCCTGGTTGCGAAAATGACTGAATATAACTTATTTAAGCATTTAGGGTCGATTCATACGCGGTCACTTAGCCACTTTCCTATTATTTATGAGGCGTTTTCTATCGAACTAGTCTACTCACGGAACGCTTAATCTGTTATTTATTTCGTCGATTTGGTTAGGGTTAGGGTTAGGTTAGGGTTCGAGGCGAGGGGAGGCGAATGAGACAGATACGTAAATCATTAGCCTACATTTTGCCAGCTTTCAAGAACTTCCCATTTGCTTGTTTTTCTTTCACCGACCATACGTAGGCAGAAGAATGTTGTTCAACAGGTATGACTTGTTGTCAAACAGCTATCTGAATTCTAATATATCAGGTAGCTACATTTCCAGGTGAAAAGGGGCGAAGTGAATAAATTCAGAAATCTGTATTGTCGGTTCATACGTATAAAGTATGAATTTACAAACGTAAACAACGTAAACTATTAGTAAGAGCAGATTAAGAGAGAAGGGCGAAGCGATCAGCAACTGTTGTCACTTCAAAAGTCTGACGATAAATCGAAACTGGAGGGAAGACTAGATGGTAAGAAGACATCGCTTAAATGTAGATGCATTTGATGTTTGCGAAGTTACACGAACTGTTCCGTCGCGAATAGGCTACTTTGTGTACAGTTCGTTGATGTTTGTGTATTTTACGCGATTAATTTATTCCGCATTTTGTAACCTATTTTAGAAATGTAGGATCTGTAGTTCGTTACAATACGCGTACCTGTTTGGCAGACGCCCTTGCCCGGGTGACTCCCATAGCAGGCTATGAAACGTACAGTAGTTACCTGTGGGCTTTAGAAGGCTAAGAATGAACGTGCCTTCACCGTGGACCTACTGCTGTACCTACACATAAATAATGCTAAACTTTACGAAACAATCACTACCGGTGCCGATAAAGTGGCACACTTAACTTCGCTCTTGGGACACCTTCGTTTGATATCTGTATATTATGGTTCTATTTAAAACGTGCAGATATTTGGTACAATACATATTTGTAATAATTAAGGATGTGTCGAAGCTTAGTCTAAAATATATTTCCATACGGAATGTGGAGATATAAGCAAATTAATCATTGTGCCGAGGACTTCCCTACCAAGTACCACCAGACCTCCCTTTTGCCTTCAAGGAATTCGGCAGTAAGCCTTAATTTTATTTGCGTTCCGTGTACGTCGCGTTTTATTCCCAACTATTGTTTTCATTTTAGCCACTAGATGACGACAGATAGTCATAAAATTGTCTCACCACTTCCAACGACCTAAAAAAGAAAAAAAAAAGAAAAACTTCCAACGACCCGGGCAGGACTTCTGGAGACTACCTGGACACCCAGTAATGGTGGAATATTAGTTAGTTTTGCCGCGAAAGAGCTGAATTTAACCCCTAGCTATGTCTGGTGCAATCGACCAGATATGCTTATCTTCTATTTCGACCAGATATGTTTATCTTCTTGGTTTAACAAACAGCTAATGTTCAACTAATTTTAATTGCAGATATCATCACTGCAGTGCCTAACTGTTTGAATCCTATATGTAATTTGTGGTGTGCTCCTGTATTTGACAGGCTTTCAAAATGCTGGCTTGTGTACAGTTTTGTGTTGGTTTGCTGACACTGCTGCACCTATCCAAGGCACGAGTTATCCACAACAATGATGAAGGTAACGTCAGATAAATTCTTGTCAGTCACAAGTACAAAATAAATGAACTATAGCCAGCCTTGGGGTGTTCAACAAGGACTTTCTACCCCTCTAATTGATTTTCTGGTTTCTCTGTAAATTAGAAAATGAGTCTTGCTGGGCTGAATTCCCTGTTGTAATTACTGTGTATTCGTAGTGTTATTGGATTAGCCCTCAGTTATTCAGTATCTTTTAAAATAGTTTACTCCTCTGGAATATTGTGTGTGCACTGTGTGACAGTGTTAGCCTGTGCCAGTATTATCCTGCTTCAATAATATCCTGCCCCAGTGTTAGCCTGCTCCAATACTAGCCCCCTCCAGTGCTAGCCTGCACCTGTTTTAGTATGCTCTGCTGTTAGCCTGCTGCAGTGCTAGCCTGCTCCAGTGTTAGCCGGACCAGTGTTAGCCTGCCCCAATGCTAGCTTGCTCCACTGTTAGCCTGACCAGTGTTAGCCTGCTCCAGTGCTAGCTTGCTCCAGTGTTAGCCTGCTCCACTGCTAGCATGCTCCACTGTTAGCCTGCTGCAGTGCTAGCCTGCTCCACTGTTAGCCTGCTCCAGTGTTAGCCTGACCAGTGTTAGCCTGCTCCAGTGCTAGCTTGCTCCACTGCTAGCATGCTCCACTGTTAGCCTGCTCCAGTGTTAGCCTGACCAGTGTTAGCCTGCTCCAGTGCTAGCATACTCCAGTGTTAGCCTGCTCCACTGTTAGCGGCTCCAGTGCTAGCCTGCTCCAGAGTTAGCCTACTCAACTGCTAGCCTGCCCCAGTGCTATCCTGACCAGTGTTAGCCTACCCCAGTGCTAGCCTGCTCCAGTGCTAGCATACTCCAGTGTTAGCCTGCTCCCCTGTTAGCTGGCCCCAGTGCTAGACTGCTCCAGAGTTAGCCTGCTCAACTGTTAGCCTGCCCCAGTGCTAGCCTGCTCAACTTTTAGCCTGCCCAAGTGTTAGTCTGCTCCAGTGTTAAGCTGCTGTGCTGCATTTAGAGTGTTCATGCAGGCCATGTCCAGTCCATGTCTCAGTCTGTCCTGTGCTCAGTGTTTCTCCAGGAACAGGCTGCTGTCTCCTTTCTCTCCCGCTCCCTCCTCTACAACAGCTGGGACTTTGAGCTTGTGGTGCCTGGCAACCTGGAGAGGGAATGTAAAGAGGAGATGTGCTCTTATGAAGAGGCACGAGAAATCTTTGAGGACGACACAAAAACGGTGAGAGAGAGTCACTGAGGGGGTGACAGTGAGAGAGATAGACAGAGGGAGGGTGGGGGTGGGGGAGGGGGAGAGAGACAGAGAGAGAGCAAGACAGCGAGGTGGGGAGATAAGGGGAGAGAGAGACCTACACAGGCAGTAGGCAGACAGAGGATTGTGGGATTAGGGTAGGTAAATGAAAAATTGGTCACAAAGCTGGGGTTAACACAAAAATAGGGCCTGTGAAAATATACACATCAACAGAGTGGCCACTACCATTAATAATAATATTGAGATGTGCATATTCCAAATTGGTGTAAAGGACACTACAGAAACCGAGGGAGAGATTCCAAACAACATTTAAGCCCCATCTGATTCTTGTAATTTTTTTTTTTTTTTCATTTCAGAAGCAGTTTTGGGACTCTTACACCAATAGTCAAGGTGAATATTCCGCTTTTCTCTTTGGTCTTAGTATTAATCAGGTTATCTTATGATTAATAGTGTTTATATAATTGAAGGCTTATTTCATTCTGTACGCACCATGCTCAAGTTAACTTGTTTACTTGTATGCTGTAATTGTATCTGTGTTTTCCTGAGTGCGTTCGGTATTTCTATTTTAAGGGAATGATAAAGGAAAGGGAAGTGAGTGGATCCGTCCGCAGTTATGCGTGCAGATCCAGTGAAGCTCACTGTCTGTTCGGCGGTACATGCGGGCAGTGCACGCGTGCGGTCCGCCCCTCTCTGGCACGCAGCGGTGTGCTCCTGCGAGGTGTTAATCACGGCTGCGTCGCCCTCTTTCAGCGGGTACCCCGCATGTGGACGTGTCCGGCCTGGTGGCGGGGCTCCTGGCCCTGCTGGTGACCGCCGCTCTCGCCACCGTGCTGGGCTGCTACTGCTACAAGGCCCGAGCCAAGCCTGGGACGGGAAGCCGCAGGTCAGCACCTCTCTCTGCTCTCGTGTTTCTGTTTGCCAGCACAGGGACTGTGCTTAATGAAGCCTGTGCAGAGCACTGACTGTGCTTAATGTCAGCCTGTGCAGGGCACTGACTGTGCTTAATGTCAGCCTGTGCAGTTCTGTGACTGTGCTGAATGCCAGCCTGTGAAGTGCTGTGACTGTGCTTAATGCCAGTCTGTGCAGTACTGTGACTGTGCTTATTGCCAGTCTGTGCAGGGCACTGACCGTGCTTAATGTCAGCCTGTGCAGTGCTGTGACTGTGCTTAATGTCAGCCTGTACAGAGCACTGACTGTGCTTAATGTCAGCCCGTGCAGTGCTGTAATTGTGCTTAATGTAAGCCTGTGCAGTGCTGTGACACTGCTTAATGCCAGCCGGTACAGTATAGTGACTGTGCGTAAAGACAGCCTGTACAAAGCACTGACTGTGCTTAATGTCAGTCTGTGCAGTGCTGCAATTGTGCTTACTGCCAGCCTGTGCAGTATATTGACTGTGGTTAATGCCAGCCTGTGCAGTATATTGACTGTGGTTAATGCCAGCCTGTGCAGCACAGTGACTGTGTTTAATGCCCGTCTGTGCAGTATAGTGACTGTGCTTAATGACAGCATGTGCAGTGCTGTGACTGTGCTTAATGACAGCCTGTGCAGTATAGTGACTCGGGTTAATGCCAGCCTGCGCAGCACAGTGATTGTGCTTAATGCCAGCCTATGCAGTATAGTGACTATGCTTAATGACAGCCTGTGCAGTACAGTGACTGTGCTTAATGACAGCCTGTGCAGTGCTGTGACTGTGCTTAATGCCAGCCTGTGCAGTATAGTGACTGTGGTAATGCCAGCCTGTGCAGTACAGTGACTGTGCTTAATGCCAGCCTGTGCAGTATAGTGACTGTGCTTAATGACAGCCTGTGTAGTGCTGTGACTGTGCTTAATGCCAGCCTGTGCAGTATAGTGACTGTGCTTAATGACAGCCTGTGCAGTACAGTGACTGTGCTGACTGACAGCCTGTGCTGTACAGTGACTGTGCTTAATGACAGCCTGTTTAGTATATGACTATGCTAAATGTCCGCCTGTGTAATATCGTGACTGTGCAAAATGTCAGCCTGTGCAGTAGTGACTGTGCTTAATGTCAGCCAGTGCATGTGTGCATCCTATGCACTAATGCAACACCCAGAGCATAACCAGTTTCACCTTCTTAAACAGCAGATGTGCATAGGCATTTGAGCCACTCTTTAAGAGGAACTGAAATAAAGAAATTGATTTTTTAAAAGAATTACTATGCATGAATTTAAGCATATTAACCGTTTAAAGATATCAGTTGTGATTCGAATGTTCTTAACTGAACATTCCAATGCTGATGTAAAAATCACTACTGTTGATTGAAAGCAATGGAGTTCTAGAACACCTGATTTAGAATTTTGAAGAAAAAAAAACACATTCTAAAAAAACCTACTCTTCAAAGGGTTAAAGAGACTTACACTTAGTCCCAGTGTGTTGAAGTTACTTTCATTCCTATATACTTCTCTTTGCTGCACATGCAGAGGTTCCCTTTACCGAAAAACCCCCCAAGCCTTGAACTGCAAATGCACTTCATAATTTCAGCCAAATGTGTTTGTTGACTGAAAAGCTCTGGAACCTCCTCCTGGGAAAATGCACACGTGTAATGCCTCTCTCAGGGTTCCTGTGAGGACTCCTGGGGACATGCCGCCCCCCCCGGAGATGGTCCCCTTGTCTGGGATAGGAGCGCCTGGACTGCCCTCCTACAATGAGGCCCTGCACAGCAGCGGCCAGCACGACGCACCCCCTCCTCCCTACTCTGGGTTTGTGTCCTCTCCGCGCCGGAGGAGTATAGCGCCCTCTGAGTGCACTACTCCCTGCTGTCAGCGCCTTCCTGCAATCGCCTAGTGTTCACTACACTCCTGTTCACCTGGTGTTCACTACTCTCCTGTTCACTACTCTTCTGTTCACCTGGTGTTCAATACACTCCTGTTCACCTGGTGTTCACTACTCTCCTGTTCACTGAGTGTTCACTACTCTTCTGTTCACCTGGTGTTCACTACATTCCTGTTCACCTGCTGTTCACTGCACTCCTGTTCACCTGGTGTTCACTACACTCCTGTTCACCTGGTGTTCACTGCACTCCTGTTCACCTGGTGTTCACTACACTCCTGTTCACCTGGTGTTCACTGCACTCCTGTTCACCTGGTGTTCACTACACTCCTGTTCACCTGGTGTTCACTGCACTCCTGTTCACCTGGTGTTCACTACACTCCTGTTCACCTGGTGTTCACTGTACTCCTGTTCACCTGGTGTTCACTACACTCCTGTTCACCTGGTGTTCACTACTCTCCTGTTCACTTAGTATTCACTACTCTCCTGTTCACCTGGTGTTCACTACTCTCCTGTTCACCTAGTGTTCACTACTCTTCTGTTCACCTAGTGTTCACTGCAACCCTGTTCACCTAGTTTTCACTACACTTCTGTTCACCTAGTGTTCACTACTTTCCTGTGAACTTAGTGTTCACTACACTCTTGTTTACCTAGTGTTCACTACTCTCCTGGTGACATAGTGTTCACTATTCTCCTGTTCATCTAGTGTCCACTACTCTCCTGGAGTATTCGCCTAGTGTCCACTACTCTCCTGGAGTATTCACCTAGTGTCCACTACTCTCCTGGAGAATTCACTTAGTGTTCACTTCTCTCCTGGAGTATTTACTTGTATTCACTGTATTCTGGTAAGGTTGACTTGAGTCGGCACTTTCTTTTCCCACTGCAGGGAAGCGCCATCAGAACCAGCCAGCCCAGCTGAAGAGGAGTGAGGTGAAGAGGAAGAATGAAAAGCATAACACGAAGAAGAATCAAGAGGCGGGAACTACAAATGGGATCACTGGACAAAATGGGGAGAACTGGGGGGAAGGATGGAGGTGGTGCTCGTGGAACTGTCACACTGTTACCAGTCAGTTTATTCATGCAGTGTTGTTACCATAGCATTCCATGTTTACTCTCCTGTTCACCTAGCATGTTTATTCCAGGAAATGGCTTACAGTGCCTTCAGTCACCACTGTAGTTCACACATCAAGTGCATTTTCAACTCCATATAACCTATTTTTAATGTGTACCTGTGTATTTATATGTCTCTTTAATAAAATACTGTCATTTTAATACAGTATCTGTTTTTTTCCTGTTGTCCACTTTAATGTGAATAGACTCAATTTGTACTAGAATGTATTTAACTGTGATTGGCAGTTGGTTAATTCATAAAGTAGAACCCACAAATATCTCTATCTAAAGGTTTTAGGGTTTAGGTCAGCCAGTCTCTCTGTCTCCTCTACTAGCATTTTTTGGTTTTCCAAGAGAAATAGTGGCATCAAAACATTGAAGTTGCTCTTTAAAACTGTATTGAAACAATAAAGATAATTGACTTGAAATAATAGGGGATTATTTGAATTACCATTAAAATATTATAAAACAACATATATGAGATGATGCATAATGACATGAATCAAACTGCCAGAGGAATTTGTCATCAAATTGTGAAAATGTACTTCTTAAATATATTGTACTATGAAGAGCATAAATTAAGAAACCCATGTTTTGAAATGCATCTGATTTCTGGGTGAAAAATTCCAGAGTACTGGTATTTATTTTGCTGATAAAGGTGTATTATGTAGAACACAACGGGTAGTTAAAAACCGAAGCCTCGGTTGGCATCTGAGTCACCAGTCTGCACCAATCATGTTTTCCATTTCAATGTGATTAATTCGTCATCCTGTACATACCGTTATAGGCTATTGTTAAGTGACTGCCTGTTACGTAAAGCCCTGCATCCTCTAATAATTGGTAATGAACTTAGGACCTGGTGGTGTGTTATGTAGTCTTTTGCATGTCTAGCCTGTTGAATAGCAACACAGAAAAACACAGGAAACGACATGTTCCAATTATTAAGAAAAAAAAATCATTATATCAATGATATATGCGAAGCTGGACTTGTTATTTCAGGTTATTGTGCAGTTTAGGCGGGATACAGTTGTTAAAACCTTGCAAGCCATTGCACGAAATGTCCGTCAGTGATATTCAGACCATGATTGCGACATAGCACGAGTGTCAACACCCCGCCGAGCAGGGGACATCGTAGAGTTCACACGGGTTGCTTTAATAGTTTAGGGCCCATTGAATATAAAATGTCAGATTGCAGTAACCATGTCCTCTTCAGTGTAGAGATCATCCAATCAATTTTCCATTCCATGTCCTGCAGCGACAAAACATCCCTGCTCGTCCCATCATACTTGCACATCGATTAGTCTGTTGTGCGAACTTACTATGCAGGGTGGTCTATGCAAGCAAGTTTACATGACTTCCTCGTGGTCGCGGAATACGTCAACCTGAGATGATGCTGTCTATATTGGCATGTTGGCAGGCTGGACTAACTGTGCCATTGGTCTCCGTCTGAATTCACAGCCGGGCAACACGTTATAAAACAGCCCGTCGATGATAGGCTGCGGAGGTCACGAGCGACCCCTCGCACCACGAGCGAGACATCGTGTTCCATCTTTGCGACGCGTACACGCGCGGCTGATTCCGCTGCTACACAAACGTCATGTAAACACTGCTATTACGGGATGGTTTACGGAGACGTCGTCTGCATACCAAACGACCACATAGAGGGTCAATTTCTCATTAATGCCTATCGCTGAAAGGCATTGTTCACAACATAAGTGGGGTGTATTAGGTCCTTTCTGTTTTCCTTTCGGTTATTTCCCCAGGCTAGACATTTAACACCTTAAGTCCGCACGTCACCTGTGCCTAATAATGTATCTCACTAGAGAGGTGAAGCAGTTAAGTCACTCCATCCTATTACAGCTAGACAGAAACGATCCATTAATGAAACCGAGGGCTAAACATTTAATGGAAATTATATATTTCACATAGATGCATGTGTAGATGAGATCTATTCATCAAACGCTGCTTTTATTACAATGTATAAAACACGGATATGCATTCCGATAGTTATTATAGGTAATCAATAGCTCGGGAGTCCAACGCTCAGTAATGATCAAATATTTAGAATCCCTGTCCATCAGTTACCGGACACAAGCGTGCTCCCGGCAAACCATCCACTTTCACTCATTCTCCATTCCCATCCCCCTTTCTCACTCGCGTTTTGTTGAAAATGGATCTGAACTGTATTCTGGGAATGGGTTTCATTCGTCTGTGACAGGGAGAGAGAAGGGGGGTAGCGAGTAGACAGACGTGTGCGTTTGAGAGAAAGGGAGTGCGATTGTACGAACAAGCAAGAAACCCGCTTTCAAAAATGGCGTCTTTACAACAAAATGACTGAAAATATATCCCAAATCGAGGCCCATATCTCTCCAACACGAAGGCTCGGTATCCAGATTCACTGCGACTCTTCATCGTGTTGTTTGAAAGAGAAGTGAAAAGGAACGCGAAGACACCTAATCAAGCCTTATTTCGATGCATCGCTACAACCTTTAACTAAGTGATGGGATGTACGATGCAATCGCATTTTCGGGAATTAAAGCTAGATAATGCAGAAATAAAGCAAATGTTAGCTGGCTAAGAGCTAGCTGCAACCTGCACGCTTGTTAATTTAAACAAAGACGTTTCCAACGCGTAATTGCTCTCCACATACAGGCATGATAGCTATCTGGCTACATAGCCGCTAATGATGAACAACTACTGCCTCCTCTGCAATAGGGACAATAGGCATTGAAATAAATACGTGAGCGAGAGGGGAAGGAAGGAAGAAACTGGATTTTTTTGGTGGTGGTTGGTGTGGACCCCCCTCCCCTTCAACCCCCTCCTTCCCTCTCTATCCTCCATCTCCCCCTCCTCCTTCTCCTCCCCTCCATTTCTCTCCCCATCTATGCTGTTTCCCATTCTTGAAGACTTGCTTGTGAAACGGGAGAAATAGACACTGAACAGAGGAAAACACACGGGGAGTAACTGTGTGTTATAATTTAGAATATTTCCTCCCCTTCCCCCCACTATCTCTCCATCTTCATCCCTCGTTTTTTTCTTTAATGGATAGAAATTATCCTGGTACAGGATTTGGTGATTTGGGCGCAGGAACGGGATGGAGTTATGAGAGGTCGGCGAAGGCAAGGTAAGCATTTGTATCCATGCACGGCACTTTCATGCATTCAATGCATAAATAGCTTACGGCAGTGGCAAGCTGTAACAATACCCATGCAAATTGCCTGAGTGCAATGTGTGTGTGCTCCTTGTGCAAGTTGATACATCGGTTATATTGCGTGGGTCATTCAGGTATAGCCACCAGTATTGTTATTATCAGGGAAGGGGGATCTTGAAAATGCAAGGAATGCGATTGAGAGTTAATGTGTGGTATGGAAGGTAGACCGAGGCAGAATAAGAGGAGGGAGAGGGGCGAGAAGAGGGGGATGGGTTGGAAGATGCAGCGATCGTATCATCAAAAAAGAAAAATCAACTGTTTTTTGTTTGCAGGAGAGCATGCTGTCAGTTACGTTCCACGTTTGCCTTCATGCAGACTTAAAGCAATTGCCACCTTTACTGAAGGTGGGGATATGTGTTGACAAACCAATGTTTGCGACTAATTAGCGAGTCATATGTCCGTAGATAGCGACTTAGATAGCTGGTTACAGCAGCAAGCTGTATCGCGAGCTATATCGGTTGTATCTCGGCAAATATAGAATGGCCTGTGTTCTGTTATAGGGTGGTGCAATATTATGATATTATCTAGGTGCCTAGCTATGAGCAAACCGAGCCTTTTGATGTCGTTACCCCGCAGAAATGAAAGTAAAACGAGTGTTTTCATTTTGTGCAATTATTAGCGTTACATTAGAATTCACTGCCATAATTTGCAACACTTAGCTAATGAAACTTATTAATCGCATTAGTTAAATATTTTAATTAGCATGCAAACAACCCCGGCTATTAGCTAGCTATCGAACGGCAAGTATGCCAGTGAAATCTGCTAAAAATTTGCCCTTAGGAATTTCAAATTGCCCCATGACATTGTATGTATTATGGCCCGTTATGGTTATTTTCTAGCTTAATAGGATACCCAACGTTATATCTATCCAACTAAAGCAACGACGTTAGTTGGCTAACACACGCGTACTAGCTAATTGATGTTAAAAAGTTAACGTTAGCTAATAGCTAGTTCGGTGCAGACGTCTAATGTTTGATGCAATTGTTTAAAGCCAACGGTAGCCAAGTTGAGTTTTGCACATGCACACATACATTTTTTTTTACAGTCTTTACAATATTTGTGATGGCACCTGGCAGGAAATTTGCTAAATATATTTTCTAGCTAGCACAGAGAACACCAGCAATCTAGCTAAGCTACCTAACGTTAATTGTCTGATTTGTGTCATTAGCTAATGCTAATTAGTAGCTAACTTCCTATTCTCAAAAGGCTGTAAAAATTCGTCTATTTAAAGTTTACTGGTTAGCCAGCTAGCTTGCTAACTAGATGCTACTCAAGCGACAGTTAGGTATCGCGAGCCGGATGCCGGGTACAATTAGGGATAGGTAACTAGAGGGAGGTAGCTAGCTAGCCAACGGTAGAGTAGAGCTTTATTTCTTCCTAAAGGCGAGTACAAATGGTAAAATACATGTTAATGACATGCACTCGTTTATATTTTAATATTGCAAACTGGAACTCTGATCTAGGCACAAAACTGTTAACGTTAAAATGGAGATGCTATGCTTTTCTTGATATAGGTTGCTACCGTTAGCTAGCTAGTTATATTGTGGTGAATGGCTGCTTCAGGTCGCGGCCTACTTAGTCCATAGCCAGTCCTGCCTACGTTATCAGTCGCCGTGACAACCAGCATACATTTCACTGTATTTGTATTTTACTAACGTTGACGGTCAGCCTGTTAGAATTCTATTTAAAAAGGAAAAGCTCTCTGTTTAATGCAAAATTAGTGGTACAGTACTCACGGCCAGGAACCCCGCATCCCGAACAATTTAATGTCACAGACATAAATATTTAGATAACTGATGCCAGCTCTTTATATAGATTTTTCTGGGTCTGTTCTTATGGTGACATCAACCTAGTTATCAGCCTCATTTAATGAATCCAAAAGATGCTCATATAATGCTTACATCATTTGTGAGACCAATGAATTAGAAAATATACAAATCAGAATAAACTTGTTATAAAAGTGTAAGCTTATAAATAATCCATGAAGGACCACATTCAGGTGAACTAAAATGGGAAGTCAGGAATAATGCATTTATTTATTTCACTATGAATCAAGAATATTAAAAAAAAAAACATAGTAAATACATATTATGAATTTCAGCTGCATTTTACTCCAGTTCTCCAGTACTTGGGGTATGCTGTAGTTTATACAGTAAACAGCTGAAAAACATAAAATGTGCTGGGGTTATAGGAACAGGGATGTGGTTGCAGTGAGACATTGTGGCCCCAGGAATGGGTGGTGCTATCATTGTGACTTGCTGCTTTGAATCAGTCATAGTGTATGATGGTGTAGAGCAAATGTTTATAGTCCTTATTAGAACCAGTGATTGAAAGGAATTATGCCTCAACTTTGTCCTGTTCATCAAGCCTCACACTCCCTTAATCACTGAAATTATATGCATTTTGTGGCCTTTTGGACAGTATGATCATTTTCAGGAACATAAAAGTGGGACGGGTAAAACTAGGTTACTTTTGCCATCTACCGTCTGATTCATTCACATACAGTGCTGAAGGCTCTACCTGTGTTTGTCATTCCTGGAATATAAAAACTGAGGTGGAATGTCGCAGCCAGAGTTTATCAAACAAATGTGAAAATGTGTTGCGTGTACCTGTGTGCAGGTATAAGCCAAATAACTGTTTTGCGTTTGCTTTGATTTTATAGTGTTTTACAAGCCGCTATTACCGTTTGAGCTTCCAGAAAATCAATAAACTCGCTTGATGTCGGTTGCCTTTTTTGTGAATATTTTTTCCTTTTGGGAATTTTGTACTGCCTGTTATTTTCTAATGCCATGAATATAAATATTTTTAAAGAAATATTGTTCTGTCGAAGAAGGTCAAGTACTGCAGGTTTTAGAGCTGAATTACAACAAGCAACAACAGTGCCACCAGTATTTTACTTGCACGGTGAGCTTGTGTACTGGTGTTACTCAGCAAATGTGCATTTTTAAAACCTCATTTTGTTCTTTCTGGTCCAGTTTGGAGTTTCCACTCATGTTTCTAGGCCGTATAATCCTTGGTTTGTTCAGGTGGACTCAGGCTAGCATGCGCATCCTGCGATAAGCATGTAATGCGCTCCTGCAGTCACCCAGTCGAGCTGCGCAGTCACTGTGTCTCAGAACCATAGACTGATTGATAAGTTGGTGCAGACAGGCTGCAGGCATCTGATGTTCCAGAGGGGGCGCCATTGCACGAGGAGCATTAGGCCATACTCTACAACAGAGGTGGGCAGGCCATATCTGTTTCAGGTTTTTGTGCCAACTTCTGGCCTTAATTAGCCAGCGTTTTTAACCTTTTCCCCATCTGATATTTTAGCTACAGGTCTTGATAGGCATGTGAATGACAGCCAAAGACTGTTATTGTGTCCCTATATGAATGTTTTACTGTGATCTAAACTACAAGTCAGCCAGCGTTGGTGTATACAGCCAATTAGCTTATTTAACCAGGATAATTGTTGGAAACAAAAACCTGTGTACACACCATCCCCCCAGAAGCGGAGTTGCCCACCCTTGCTCTACAAACTGAAGCCCCCTCTGCTGTCGACATTGGGGGCGCAGTCTGTGGTGGAACTATGATTACAAATGTGGGGCACTTTTTACGTTTTTGGAGGCCTACAAAAAAATGATTTTTTTTTTTTTTTTTTGGTAATACAGTTTCCCTCACCTTACAGTTAGCTGGCAGTACCTGCATGTCACCATGGCTCATAAAAGCAAACCCATCTGTTCACACCTCAGTGAACTGCGTGAATGGCAACGTGGATGGGAGACATTTCTCCTTATGGTTCTAGTGCTGTTTCTCCTGTGGCCTCGGTGCACAGATCAGAACATTTTCAACAGACAAATCTACGTTTTTGTGATTTTTAAAAAGTGTTGGGGACAAAATGAGCCCTCGGAAAAATTACAGGACGTTACGCTTGTGGGGCCAATTACGTCTCGGCCTGAGGCGTTCTGTCCAGACGCACTCAGCTTCACCTGGAGTGACAGCATAGGCTGCTCAGGAGACGAGTGATTTGCGCTCATTCAGTTTTAATGCCGATGCTGAATTAATGTTCGCTCCTAATGCAGTGCAGTCAGCGTTCATTTTGGAACACGGCAAGGCGCTGTTATGGTCAAACGGCAGGCACGATGGAATTCAAACAGCGAACATCCAGGCTTTAAGGATTCAGTCTGTAGTAATTGTAGTTGCTGTCATATTCCAAAACAATTTGTGAGTTTTTTTTTTTTTTTGGGGGGGGGGGGGGGTTACATGAGCTATCGCTTCGGGTCCTTTTTGCAGGGTTTACGCTGGACGCGATGTCCATCTAAACTGCTGGACATTTGACACGCTTCAGCGGAACATCGGCGCAGGGCTCCGTTCTGCAACAGGTCCGCTCCTCTAACCGTGGGGCCGCAATTTATGGCCTGCCGCAGCAGCCGGGTGCCGAAATGTCCGCGGGACGAGGAAGCTGCCGTCACTGTCCGGGTGTCTGGACCCGACGCCGCCTGTCCCGCTCTCTTCTGGGAAAAGAGCGCGTTTGAATGTTAATTCATATTAACGAGCGCAGCCCAGTTGGCACGACGCAATAAACATTTGTACCCGCTATGAAATGTATGCTGCATTACTTTGAGTAAGGTGCTGGTATCCACGGGAGCAGACATGGCTGCATGTGCAAGCTGTTCCAAAGCGAGGCTCCCTGGGTAATGGAGGAATTGTGATTACCTGCGCGCATTTGGGTGGAGTCAACTGCGAGCCGTTGGTCATTTCCTTATGTTCTGCTGTCAGCAATGGCATTGAAGCTGAAAGGACTATTTTCCGCAGCGCTCAAAGAATAAATTAAAACGATAAGATGTTCCATTACTGTGTTTAAAATGTGTTTTTCTATTTAAGGGGGACAAACTGTGTTGAAATGCCTCCGTGCGTTTGTAAAGGACTTCACGCTGTTCAGCCCTCTGAAAACTGGTTTCCAGGGGCTTTTTAATCACGTGTGCCCCGTACCAATCCAGTCCAGAGTGGGACTGTGTTGTTCAGCTGGAGCGGTCTGTGGAAATATTTATGCACAGATTATGTCATCTTCACCGTTTTGGCTCCGCTTCCTCTCCTCATCATCAGCAACGTCATCATTACGTGGAGAGTGAGGTCACCCGCGGAATCTGTGCATTTGAAACTGTATTACGATGTGTGATTCTGGGACAGGTCCATATGTTTGTGAATTTGTCCCGTTTTTGTGAGGCGCATAAGGTTGATTGGATTAGTGTGCGTCTGGAAGGCAGAAAGGGAGGGAAAATGTATATGTCAAGGGACCACACTTGACGGGGGAAAAGCACTCCCTCGCGGCTGCGTTTACACTGGACTGTCAAAGCTGAGGCTTTCCCAGTCTGAAGCGAACAAGCGCGGCCTGACAGAATGTTGGCCAACTTTAGACACGATGGCATGTTTTACCGGGGCCTCTGTCACTCATGTGGAAGTAGTCGTTTATCCTTGTCAGGTAATTACATATTAGTGATTTTAGTAAAGTCTTTTTCATGTATCCTTATATAGTTGTATAATTTAAAAATTATTATTCCTCTTGACCTGTACGTCAGATCTGCTTTCCAACAAATTACATTTTTTAAAAGTCTTCTCAAAAGAGCCGAAAAGCACTAGACTGTACTTGGAACCTCGGCTATAGGTGAATCTCCTGTCATTTGGAATGCGAGCTACCATTTTGGCTCAAACTCCTACTTACACCCAGCTAGGGGTTCAGCAGAAACCTGACCACAGACATTTTCTGACTGGTTTTTATGAAATAAGCAGCCCTGCTTCCACCTAACTGACATGGGCTCTTACCTGACCGTCTGTTGCATCTGGAATTGATCGACATAGTTTTAGCCCAGGTCAGTGGAAAGGCCTCTGGCTCCACCCAGGTATAGCTGACCTGTAGCTGAGTTAAATGAATGGAATGGTAAATGGACTGCATTTATACAGCGCTTTTATCGAAAGCGCTTTACATTTGATGCCTCTCATTCACCCATTCACACACACACACTCACACACCAACGGTGAAAGGCTGCCATGCAAGGTACCAATCAGCTCATTGGGAGCAATTAGGGGTTAGGTGTCTTGCTCAGGGACACTTCGACATGCCCAGGGCGGGGGATCGAACCGGCAACCCTCCGACTGCCAGACAACCACTCTTACCTCCTGAGCTATGTTGAGTTGAGTCAGAGTTTAGCTTGGCAGAGCTTACGACACATTGGTTGGCCCGTCCTTTCTCTTTAAAATGCATTCTTGTTCCTGCAAGTGTATAAATATAAACCCCAACCATGTAGCTAAGCTATGGCAGAACCCTGCTCATTGTGTACTGAGGTCGAACGGCGTGTTGACGTCAGTGATGTCATAAATTCCTCTTCTGTGAAGCTGGACACAGTGGGTCAGTTGCTATTTATCTCCCTATGCTAGGCTTTAATTGCATACATAACAACAGTAGGAACGATAAATTGGCTACACAAAAAAACAAAAAAGAACTGCATTTACACCAAGTCTTGACAAAGCATCAAAAATGTCAAGGAACAGTATATTACATTTTAGAGTGAAATTACCAAGATAGCAGGAATATTATGGGGGGGTGCTTAAAAAAGGGATAATGATGGCCTCTGTAATGTTTTGTGTGGTCAGTGCAGTGTTGTCAGTACAAATATAATATTGGTGTTTACACGGCCATGGTATGGTGCATATGGAAATCCTTACTCTGAAGTGTAATTTTAAAGGATGTTATGCAACTGAAAGGTAGGTGTAGATCAGGACACTTTTAAATGTGGATTATGAGGAAGGATTGAAAGGCTTGAAAGAATTTAAACCGAGCTGGGATAATGCGCTAGGAAGTGCCTTAATCGTGTCTCCCCAGCACTACGGTAACTGGCCTAATAACAAGGTAATAAGTCCCAGCAATGCCGAAGATTTGCCCCATCGGAAGTTTGCCTGAGCCGTGAAGAATAGCAGCGCGTCTTTTATCAGCCGCAGCTCTGTCACGTTCGCTCATTATGCTCCTGTGGGAAGGTGCACTGAAGGTTTGAGCCCGCGCGGATTGCTTTTGCACACACGGAGCGCTATGTTGAACAGTGTGATTTCAGTGTGGGTTTCGCTGAAGTTTGTGCCTTCTGCACATGCTAAGATCTTAAGTAAATCTGGCCTTTAGCATTGGGTGTTTGGTAGAATGTGGCTGCTCTCACTGTAGAGGCAGTGCTTGGGTTTTCATTCAGCAGCGCAACTTTGCGCTTTCAGGCTGAGGTCAATCATTATTATGCCATTTGTGAATAAAATACAAATTTAATACAAAAAGTCTCTGAAATTATTCTCAGTTAAGGCCGGAGAAATATGTTCCAAATAGAGATTATCTGGTTTCGGCTTGGTCCAAAGGATTACATAGGCATGGTTTAATAACGGTTAAGTTTGACCAGTGTGGACCACTCCATTATAGTATTAAAATTGATTTCAGTCTCTCTGTCACAGTGGCAGCCCCCACCAGTCATGATATATTGAGAGGTATGCAGTTTTAATCAAGATGGCAGACAGTCGAACGATACAGAACGTGGAAGCGTAAATTGTTTTCTCTTAGAGAAATGTCTGCTGTTAAGGTTCTAAGCGTTTTAACTTCCTGTTTTTTTCTTGCTCCCAACTTGGAATACCCGCTTTTGTTTGCGGACTCCTCCCATCACTGTGATGTGCTCTGTGAATTTGCATATAGATCTGTTTCTGACTGGTGGCACGTTGGCCAGGGGAATGCCTGTTGACCTGTAAATACCTTGCCTCATGATATTCTTCAGGTGGCATGGTGCCTTGGGTAAACTTGTAGTATGATGGGTAGGGAGCAGGTCTGGTAACCTGAAGGTTGCAGGTTTGATTCCTTGGTAGGTACTGCCGTTTCTCTTTGGGAACCTGCATTGCTGCAGTTCATATCCTGCTGCATAAATGGATCTTTGGCATGAAATGCAAAGACATGTAAGTTTGCTGAATGTCTGTACTGTGATGTGGTGGCCAGTTAGGCCTGTGTGTTTGCTGTTGCTATTGTGTGCTCGTACCCCCTGTCATCTTTTAGTTACTGAAGCAGAGACTTGCTGATGAGTTTTTACCCTCCTAGCTGTTTAATTAGCTACAGCAAGCGATAATTAAATCGAATGAATTGTAAATAAAATCTTACGCCACAAGCTCTCATTTGAATGATAAATTCTCAAAAACTCAAATCAACCTAACGTCAAATATTTCTCCAGAAACAATCATTTACTTGTCTTATTTTTTACCAGCTGGCCGTTGTTGAAGGAATTTTGAAAACTCTCACCTGATTGTCTGCACCAATGGGCATAAAAACCCTGGCCTCATTTCCTGTTCCCTGATTCCTTCTCCCTGATTGTGGAACCACAGGTGTACAGGCCTAACAAATATACAGATGCATAATAAATATATGAACCAAACAAGATGAAACACAGCACCTTGCCACATGTCGTTACTATATCCCAGAACTATATGTTGATATCTTTGCATGGAAGTGGAACTGCACGTTCTATTAGATGTGCTGTATTTCACCGTTTGTTGCATAATTTCCGATGATTGACGAAGTTCTTATTTATCCAATCTTAAGCTGCATTTGCCAACATCCAATTAACCAATCAAATTATTTAGATCCGAATGTAAGGCCTTGGCAAAGACGGATACAGTGCACTTTGTTTTCTCTGTTCATATATCCCGTACACTTGTTTATGTAACACGTGTGAAAAGAAAGACTCGCGATGTGGAAAAAACAATTATAATGGTAGCCCGGTATTTGTAATATAAAAAAGACGCGTCTACACCGCTTGCATAGCGGCAGCAATAGCGGCACGTGGAAGCAGCGCAGAATGCCGTTACACCCTCCAGCCCTGTTTTCTTTGTGCCTCTTGCACTTTGCACTTTCTCTCCAGTGGGTTTGCTAATGGGCTACATTTTCTGTAATGTTGCATTTTGCTTCAGGCGCTCGTTAAGTTATAGGTTGTGAGCATACATTCTGACTCGGGTAGTGATTTAAATTTTGATATTGTTTATTATATTTATATTATGTCACAAAATTTCTTTCGAGATGCACAACTCCTTATTCCCGCATTTAGTTCTGCAGGGTGGCTGTATAGCTGCCTCTCTCGCTCCTCTCCCAGGTATGCCTACGTTAGCCTTCATGCTCGATGAGAATTATCCGCACCTTCCACAATATCTTGCGAGTGTTTCTGTTGTGTACTCATGTGTTAAAATAGCCCTCATCCCAAAATTATTACCGCTACCGAAAATAGATTGTTGGCATTAAATATTACTCAATGAAAAATTAACAAGAAAATTGATGAATCTTTCATATATTCGTCTCATTCCATAGAATACAGCCACGTGACATAAAATATATTAAAATTGTAATTTGCGCTTCAGGAACTAATATCACAGCATACCTAGTGCTTGTGGTACCTTGTGAACTTGAAATTGCTGTGCCAGAATACATCTTTGGAACAAATATTATCCGTTGGAATTTCCTTATCTTTCAAGGTAGTGTTATCTTTATGTGCATCGAATTGATGAGTTTAATCGTCATAAGTATTTCATCTTGAGGGGAGACATCACCTCAGTAGACTAAGTGTCCTAAGCTTTCAATGGGAAGTTCAGCAGTTCCAAACACAGATAATGAGTCGACCTACATCTGAGATATCGAACAGGCTATTTTATGTTTCGATTCAACTACCTATGATCCAGTTCATAGGAACCATACTGTTTCTTATCTCCTTCACTTCCTGGCTGCATCGTCTGATCAGAATTTCTCTTATATATTTCTAAAATACCCCCCCCCCCCCCCCCCTTCACAAAATCAGAAAGACACCGCTCCCCCTTCTAAATCCTTGGGGAATATATTTATTTATTTTGTGCCAGGACGATGCAAAAATGAAAAGGCTTGTTCTTCTATGTTTTGGTTGGTTATACAATATCGGCTGTTCTCCACTGGAACAGAAGGGAACAAGAGAAGCGTTAACAATTTAATCTAGGAGATCATATGTATCCAGAATTTTTGAGCAAATAAAACCACTTTTCTGTGCTGCTTTGTGAGCCGAATATATAGTACGGAAAGCTGAGTTGTGCCTGCTTCGCAAGGCGGTTGTCGATGGTGTGTGTGGGCCGCCTCATCCGCTAACATTTATCTGGCCACGCTGCCGGACGTGGAAAGAGCCGCGTTGCGCTGCGATCTCTACGCGAGCAGTGCAGAAAACTGCCCGCCGACGTGCCTTCAGAAGCTGTAGACAAGTGTGAACGTGCTAAGCGCATTCAGTTCCGGGCACTGACCTCTGTGTTTTCAGGTGACCGTCATAAACCGTTCTCTTACTAATGGGCATGAGCCATTAGCGCATGTATTATGCAATAGCATTATGGAGTACTGGTCATCCACCAGTCGTTGGATGTAGGAGATTGCTCAAATATATTTATTCATGTAAATCAATTTGCATGCTTCTGCTGTCTTGACATATAAAGAGGTCTGGACAAGTGCTTCCCAGAAAGCAAAGAGACTGTGTGCGCTGATTGTGTATTGCATAAGTAGGTAAGTGTATTGGCTGTATTTGACTGCATAGTTGAATAGTGATTTTTCTGTATTAACAAACTCCGCTGTGTCTCTTTCAGTCTGGTGTACGGGAGCTCCAGGTCATCCCATCCAGACTCTGAGCTTCTCCACCGCCAAGCATATGCCACGCCCCACCCTCTGCAGGGCTACGCGACCAATCACCATCCCGGTAGCTCCGGGCAGGGCGGGGCCTGGGGGGCAGCTGGGCGGAGCTTGGGTAAGAGACACACCTGCGATGTTCACGTTTAGCTGTACTACCTTTCCTTTCTGTCTGCGGAAGGCCAGCATCGTCTGACCACAGCAAATGCTCGAATCTGTCTGATTCCAAACTGTCCGTTTACATCACTTCCACCAATGCCTTCTAATGTTATCAACCTGTGTTGCATATTTCTCTCTGCCAGTTTAAAATGAGGTATCTTGTTTAAAATTAAACAAACAGAAATTGTTTTAACGGTCTTGTGTTTAAAATGGAATTGCTATGGCTGCATCTGTGTTACAGTATAAGTATGTTTAGTTTGTATGGAATAGAATGGCTAATAGTCTGCAGGTTGGAGTCTGTTTGAACACTGCTGGAGTGTGTGTCCTGTTCGTGTGTTAATGAGCCTGTCCTCTGCAGTAGAGATGGGCTTGATAAGGTCGCTCACGGTGAGACCCCGTTTGTGCTGCTCTCTCAGGGCTGTCCGGCCTGTTCGACACCGGCCTGCACCATGCCAGCCCCTCGGGCCCGGACGCTTCCGTGATGAACCTCATTTCGGCCCTGGAGTCCCGGGGCCCCCAGCCGCCGCCCTCCGCCTCCTCCCTCCTCTCCCAGTTCCGCACCCCCTCGTGGCAGGCAGGTGGGTGTGCGCTGACCGCCGGCCGCTCTGACCAATCACAAACAAGCTGGGGGGAGAAAGCCCCGAGCGGCTAAAGCCTGCTCCTGCTAGCAACGCTTACGGCCTCCTCGTTTCCCCAGGTGTACCCCAACAGCGTGAAATGGCACAAGCCTGGCGTTGGTCCGGCTGTGTCGTCCACTGCGGTGTTTTGTGTCAGTATCGAGTGTTGGACCTTCAGTGGTACACATAGGTGGTTAATATCCCCTCATTTAGTGTCCCAGTGTACTCACTTAATGTGTTTGTTTTTTTTTACCACTTGCCGAGTTTTCCCGGTAAATGAATCCACACCGTAATCTGTTTATTACACTGCGCACGTCGGTGTTGTTCATTTTTAAAGGCTGGGAGGAACCAGGGGAGAAACGGCTCAGGTAGCAGTCAGGGCGAAACACTGGACGCACGCATTCAGGAACGCAGTTCTCAGGCAGATTTAATATGCTTATTAAAGAGAGTTTACCAGTTCAGAGTTTCAAAGATATGCTCATGCTAATCGTCTCAATGATGACTTTAGTTGGATGAGGTTTTTTTTAGGTGGTATGTGAACTGATATCTCCCGTACACTTGTTTATGTGAAAACAAAGACTTGTGACATGGGAAAAACAGGCAATTATAATGGTAGCCCGGTAATGGTAATTGAGATTTAAGTTCTAGTGCTCTAGTTGGGATGGCATTGTTCAGTGTTACAGTTGCTAGGTACTTATGCATTGTACTTTGTTCACATCTTATATTTAAAACCACCTGTTAGGTGAATATAAGAAGTTCTTCTCTTCACTGGAAAGCTGCATCTGCTATATGGTAAATGGACTGCATTTATATAGCGCTTTTATCCAAAGCGCTTTACAATTGATGCCTCTCATTCGCCAGAGCAGTTAGGGGTTAGGGGTTAGGTGTCTTGCTCAAGGACACTTCGACATGCCCAGGGCGGGGTTTGAACCAGCAACCCTCCGACTGCCAGACAATCGGTCTTACCTCCTGAGCTACGTCGCCCCCACGGTATATCCTGCACCCTGGTCTCCTTCCTGTTTAGGCCTGGTGGGGGGGGGGGGGGGGGGGTACAGAAACAGACTGGGCACAGTGGGCCCTTAATGAGTGATGAAAAATGATTGGGGGGGCACTGCAAGAATAACCCAATAAATACCACAAAATGGGGTAGCAATCATGCGCGGTGTATTAGCAAAGTTGTCGATGATTAGTAATGTGCGAAATTAATTGCATGCGTAGGTGTGTTTGTGTGTGTGTGTGTGGATAGATTTTTGGAAGCACAGTGATTCCTTTGAGTGAGCATACAGGGAGAGATGCAAGTTTGCGTTTCAGTCATGGGGAGAAGCAATCTTTAAAATTCAGAGTGTCATCGTTAAATGAATTCAAAAAGGGAACTCCTGCTGAATTTCCCTCAGACAGGTTTCTTATGCAAATGAATTTTTTGCGGTCACGCCTGGTTCTTGAGTGCATTAGTGCTTCAAACAGAAGACAGAAAGCACAGAGAGAGCTCTGCTGTGTTTAACTTACCGGATCAAACTCACTAGCTGGTAGCCCTCCTGCAGCACAGACATGGCTAATGTAACCTGCTAGCTGCCAAAATGAAACGCCACAGATTCACACATTCATTCGGTCTGTTCTTGTCTCCAGCAAGCAAGCCTTGTTGTTCCCATCACATCTTCAATTTCTACACATTTGGCCCAGTCAGTGCATTGCTTATTGTGCATGTTATCAACTTGTGCTAAACAGGGAAAAAATGTAGTAAATCTGTGTACAATGTAATATCTGAAAATGTCCCCCAAATACACCTCCCCCCAAAAAAACATCATAAGTGTTCTTTCACATTCTGTGTAAAATTCACAGATTATTTATTGAACATTGATATTGAGTAATATAACTGTTGTTTTCTTTAAAGCAGCACACTGAGACAGTGGCACTGGGATAGACCTGTATAATGTCACACTCCGCTTACCTGCAGATTTTGCCTGGGGGAAACTGTGCTGTTAGCAATCCCCTCCATACATCACAGTGTTTTCCTCATTTTCAAATACACTGTGCTGGTTCAGTGCTGATATTAATAGGGTGTTAAATCAGTGCTGATATTAATAGGGTGTTAAATCAGTGCCGATATTAATTGGATGTTGAATCAGTGCTGATATTAATTGGATGTTAAATCAGTGCTCATATTGTATGGGCGTTAATCAGAGAGGACTGGATTGGTAAATTACTGCTGATGTTATATAGGTGTTATGTGAGTATTTTTATTTTGGTGTTGATAATCGGGTATTGTTATAAGGGTGTTGATACATGTGTGTTGTTATATGGGTGTTGATTTATGGATATTGTTATAAGGGTGTTGATATGTGTGTTCTATGTAGGAGTTGTTGTATGGGTGTTATTATATGAGTGTTGTTATATGAGTGTTGATGTATGGGTGTTGTTGTTTGGGTGTTGATATGAGTGTTGATGTATGGATGGTATTATATGGTTGTTGATATATGGGTGTTGGTATGTTGGTGTTGATATCTGGGTGTTGATATTTTGGTTTTGTTGTATGGGAGTTGATATTTGGGTGTTGTTATATGGGAGTTGATATTTGGGTGTTGATGTATGGGAGTTGATATTTGGGTGTTGATGTATGGGTGTTGTTGTTTGGGTGTTGATATGAGTGTTGATGTATGGATGGTATTATATGGTTGTTGATATATGGGTGTTGGTATGTTGGTGTTGATATCTGGGTGTTGATATTTTGGTTTTGTTGTATGGGAGTTGATATTTGGGTGTTGATGTATGGGAGTTGATATTTGGGTGTTGATGTATGGGTGTTGATATGAGTGTTGATGTATGGGAGTTGATATTTGGGTGTTGATGTATGGGAGTTGATATTTGGGTGTTGCTGTATGGGAGTTGATATTTGGGTGTTGATGTATGGGAGTTGATATTTGGGTGTTGATGTATGGGAGTTGATATTTTGGTGTTGATGTATGGGAGCTGGTATTTGGGTGTTGATGTATGGGTGTTATATAGGTGCTGATATAATGTAACTCTTCTCTCTGTTCCTCACAGCCATGCACACCCCTGCCCCTGCAGAGCTGTTCATTTCTGGAGCCCTTCCTGGGTCGGGCAGCTTCACCTCCTCCTCCGCGCTCTCCGCCTACCAGCACCCTGCCTCATTTTCGGGGCGCTCCTTTCCCGGGGTTACCTCCTCGCTCTCCCTTCAGGACACGCCTACATTCAGCCCCACGTCCAATGGCCTGCTGTCCCCCCACGACCCCCTCCTGCACATCAAAACGCCGTCCCAGTCCAGCCTTGGCTTTGACCGCCTGCTGTCCTCGCAGGGCGCCTACAGGGGGGGTCAGGACCCGTCGCTGGGCCCCCCCCAGGCCTCCTCCGGCCCCTCGTCCCGCCACCTGCCCCCTCCCCAGTTCAACCTGCTCTCCTCGCAGCTCCAGGAGCAGCCCTCGCAGCTGTACAACGCCTCCGTGTTCTCCTCCGCCCCCGCCCCGCCCCAGCCGCCCCCCCAGGAGAGGGCCGTCCCCAGACAGGACAGCGTGATCAAGCACTACCAGCGCCCCGCCGCCTCCCAATCCCAGCTGGCCTCTTCCGCCCCCCACTCGCTGCAGCACTACCTGAGCTGTGGGGCGTCCGGATACCAGCAGATCGCCCCCCACCACCGGCACGCGGGGCTTCCCTGCAGCCCCCTTGGTGATCAGAGCCCCTCCTCAGACCCCAAGCCCTCCCCCAGGTCCGAGCAGGTGTACCGGCCCATAATCCAGCCTCCCTACACCCCCTCCACCTCCTCGTCCTCGTCCGGAGGCGCCGGGAAGGGGACCAAGAGCAACTCCAGCAGTGGCTACTCCTCCTCCGGGTCTGGTTCCTCGTCCCGCACCCCCCACACGCCCCCCTCCGCCTCGTCTGCGTCTTCGTCCTCCTCTTCCTCATCCTCGTCCTCCAGCGCCAACCCCACCTCCTCCAACTCCAGCGCCCCGCCCTCCCGGCAGCAGCCCCCACCCCAGTCTGCGGCTCCTCCCCCACCTCCGCCGCCTCCGCCACTGCCCCCCGCCTCTTCCTCCTCTGCCCAGCCACCCCCTCCCAAATCCTGCATGTCTGGGTACGGGTCACCTGTTGCCCCGGTGAAGGCGTCCTCTACCCTTTCGGGTCAGACTCCCCCCCAGCAGCAGGCCCAGTCGTACTCACCCGGCCAGCCCCCCCCCTCCCACCTGTCCCAGCCATACGGTGGGTTTAGTTCCCCCCAGGCCCAAGACCTGAGCTCAGGAGGGGGCACGGGGGGTGCTGGGAAAGGGTACGGGAGTTTAGGGGCTGGGGGGCGGTCGTTCTCGGCAGAAGTGGTGTACGGGGCAGATTCGGGGTACGGCCAGCTCCCGCCGTCCCTCGGGGGAGCCGGAAGCCCTTCGCTGGGCGGCTATGGTGGGCCTGGACACTCCCCCGCCCTTTTAGGGTCAGGAGGGGGCGGAGCCTCGGGTGGAGGCAGCACGAGTTCCAGCGCAGGAGGAGGTGGGGGTGGGGCATCAGGAGGAGGGGGAGGCGGCAGCGTTGGGAGTGGAGGAGGGGGCAGCTCTTACCACCTCCCAGACTCCAGCCCCTCCCCCTCGGGGAACTCCGGGATCATCCGCCCCGGGCTGCACTCCCCCGCTCCTGTCCGCCCCGCCCAGTCCCCTGGAGGGGGCGGGGGAAGCAAGTACCTGTCCTCCGTCCTATCCCCTGCCTTCCTTTCCTCCCCGCAGGGCTACCCTGACACCCGAGGCCCACCGCAGCCGTACCACCCTGGGCCCTCCAAAGCCAAGCCCGATCCCGACATGCTGGGGGTGGAGAGGTCGCAGGACGACGAAGACGACGACGACGACTTTCTGATCCAGCACCTCTTGCAGGCCCAGAGCCCTGCGCCCCACCCCTCCCAGCACCACCCTCCCCCGCAGCCCCCCCAGCCCCCGCCGCTCTCTCAAGCTACGGATGCCAGCAAGGGGATAGGCTACGAGATGGGCAAGTCCCCTGAGGAGAGGTACCACCTCCAGAGCGTCATCCGCACCAACAGCGCCACCACCAGCGCCGGAGGGGTGTCAGCAGGCGGAGGGGCCGACAGCCTAGACGGCCAGCTGGAGATGTCCATAAAGAAGCAGCAGGCGAAAAATGAGAGGGGCGGGACCGTGGGAGCTGGAGGCAGAGGCGGCGGAGGAGGGAGAGGAGGTGCAGACCAGCCGCACCCCCACCCTCACCCCCACCCGCACCATCAGCACGACTCCCTTGGCTCCGTGGTGCACTACAGTCGAACGGACCCCTATTCCCAACACCCCCTCCCGCCCCACCATCCTTCGCATCACCAACACCCCCACCCTCACCCCCACTCCCACCCTCACATGGAACTGAAAAAGGCCCAAGATCCACAGGATCTGCCCTACCTGCGCAAGACGCCCCCCGACCTGCAGCAGCAGCAGCAGCAGCGGCCGTCTCAAGCCAACCTGTCCCTGGTCGACTCCCCACCAGACCAACCCCAGATGCTCCAGTCTGTCCTCTCCCACACCACGCGCAACAAGATGGAGTCTCAGGCGAGGCAGCAGCACCCTCTGAGCCAGCAGGCCATGCTGGGGGGCGGGGCCGGGGGGAATGCGGGCGCGGCGGCAGGGGAAAACCCGCCCCCGTCCTCCCAGCTGCAGCTGCAGCTCCAGTCCCAGGGTTTGGAGGCCCACTATGGCCGCGGGCCCCAGCGGGATCAGAACCAGCCTGGCCAGAACTCGGTGTCCCCCCTGGACATGCTTGGGCGCTCCCTCTCGCAGACCTCCAGCAGGGAGGCAGGCGGAGGTGCAGAGAGAGGCGGAGGAGGAGGAGGGGGAGGAGGAGGAGACGGGGGTGGTGGCGACAGACACAGGCAGCAGCACAGGCTTCCGCCGCACCATCACCAGCCACACCATGCCCCTCACGCCGCCTCCGAGCTGCACGACTTCCTCTCTGAGCCAGACTTGGGTCTTTCAAACCCGTCGCACTTACACCACCTGGGGCCTAGCCACCACCCGCACCCACACCAACACTCTCACCACCAGCACCCCCACGCTCACCACCACTCCCACCCGCACCACATGCCCGCCAACTCCGGACCGCCTCAGCAGCAGCAGCCTCAGCAGCAAAGGGAGCAGGACCCCCAGATGTCACAGTCCCAGCTGGACCAGCTCAAAGAGCACCAGTACGACACTCAGAGCCCTGTGGGGAAGGGCACCCAGAGCCAGCAGCAGAGGTTTGTCCCCCTTACCTCCATCTGCTTCCCCGACTCCCTCCTGCCAGACGAGGACCGCTCCTTCTTCCCTGGAATGGAGGACATGTTCTGCTCGGAGGACTACAAGTCCAGCTGTGGCGGGGGAGGAGGAGGGGCGACCCAGACAGGGCCGGAAGGGGTCTCGGATGTTCGACGGGGGCAGGAGGGCATGGAGGGGGTTAAAAACCCTGGAGGAAATGACGGCAGCTATGACATGCTGGGCCACCATGGCGACCAAGGGTATGGGCAGTACTGCCATGGCCTGTCAGAGTCTGGCAACGGTGCCATACACCTGGACCTGGACTCCCTGAAGACTCACGAGCTCCCCTCCACCGTCAACACGGAACAGCTTGGCCTGATCCAATCCCAGGCGCCCGGCATGGTGATGGCCGGGGCTGGGGGAGGCGGTAGCGACAGCTCTGGCAACAAGATGCTGGGAGGGGCCGGTGTGGGAGGAGGAGCCAGCACCGGAGGACTGACCTCTCCTATCTTCTGCTCCTCCCGGCCCAAGAAGCTCCTGAAGTCCAGCTCCTTCCACCTCCTCAAGCAGCCCCGTGACCCCAACTCTCTCCCCAAAAAAAACTATGCACAGGAATACGAGTTTGAGGATGACGAGGACAAGGCGGATGTCCCGGCCGACATCCGGCTGAACAGCAGGAGGCTCCCGGACCTGCTCCCAGACCTGGTGTCCAGCTGCAGGAAGTCAGGAGGGGGAATGAGCCCCCTGATGGGCGATCTGGATTTCTGCCACACCTCTCAGTACCCCTCCTTAGGCCCACCCCCCCAGTTGGTGCCCCAGGACGGTCCTAAGAAGAGGGGCAGGAAACCCACCAGGCCAAAAAGAGAAGGACCCCCAAGGCCTAGGGGCAGACCTCGGATTCGCCCCTTACCCGAGCCCCCGCACTGCAGGGGCATGATGGGATTTGGAGGCGAGAGCCGGAGGGGCAGGGGGAGAGGCCGAGGGAGGGGCAGGAGGGACGACGGGATGCTTGGCATGCACACAGCTGCAGAGGGCAATAAAGGGCAGCACCCACCGCTTCAACAGCACCATCAGCTTCAGCAATATCAGGAGCCCATCAGACCCATCAAGGTAAGACACAGCTAGAAGAAGGGTCAGGTGCAGAGGTGAGTGAATGGGGGAAATGAAAAGGAGATCAAGTCTAAGGTTAGGCATCCATTTCTCAGAATTCCAGCCAGGGATCCTAATCCCCTGACCTCGGTGGCACGGGGTCCAGGCCCCTGGTCTCGATAGTGCGGGATCCCAATCCCCTGGCCTTAATGGTATGGGGTCCCAACCCCCTGCCCTTAATAGTAACGGATCCCAACCCCCTGGCCTGGATAGTACAGGATCCCAGCCCCCTGGCCTGGATAGTACAGGATCCCAACCCCCTAGCCTTGATGGTACGGGATCCCAACCATCTGGCCTTGATGGTACGGGATCCTATCCCCCTGGCCTTGATAGTACAGGATCCCAACCCCCTGGCCTGGATAGTACAGGATCCCAACCATCTGGCCTTGATAGTACAGGATCCCAACCCCCTGGACTCGATAGTACAGGATCCCAACCCCCTGGCCTTGATGGTATAGGATCCTATCTCCCTGGCCTCGATAGTACAGGATCCCCATCCCCTGGCCTTGATGATATGAGATCCCAAACTGCTGGCCTCGAAAGTGAAGGATCCAAATGTAGTGGAAGTGCAAAAGATGTTTTCACTGGTGTAGTGTAGCACAGTAATAGTATTTAAAGCGTGTTTTCATTCAAAATCATCAAAATAATTGTTTTATTATCTAAATACAATGTACTACGTATCCAGAGAAGAGTTTTCAGCTATTTCCAACTATTAACCTTTCCAAGAGTTACTTCCTTGAGTGCTCCCACTGCACTTGGATCCCAAAGGGGATGTTAAGGGAGAAATAGAGTTTGTTACACTAAGTTACATTTTTGTGTTCTTTCCTTACCTCCTATCCTTTAGCCATTCTTCACATCTTTACTCTCCATCCCCTCTCTCTCAGATTAAACTCCCCATCCCCTCTGCGGTTCCCTCCGACCCCCTCCTGAGGACCGATTCCTTGTCCAGCACCGACCCGGTTCTCTCAGATGGCTCGGTTGGATCGGCCCCTTCCTTGGGCTTGAGCCCTGGACCCACGGGCGGCCTGGACATGAACAGGAACCAGGAGAAGTTCAAGCAGAAAGGACCGGAGGTAAGAAAGGGAGAGACTGGATGAAGAGGAGATAATGCACGAAGAGTAAGAATGGATGAAGGATTAGAAGGACAGATTCCATTTGTGAATAAAATAATATTTGGTAAGAATATTGCTTTATTCAGGTGTGTGTTGTTAGTTCTCTCTTTATGATTGTGAATGGAGTATCCTATTCACACTTCTGTGCTGAGCCGAGTCAGCAGAGTTTCATGAGGTTTTGCATCAGGCAGGATTAAGCTTGTTTAACCCAGCTCAGTTTTGAACATGCTGGGCCCAGCTTATCTGGCCCTCATGCTATGCTTTTGTAAGGATGTCAGTTTGTTGCATTTTGGAGGATGTAACTATGAAATCAAAGTCAGTTACCATTAGTTTTGCCAGCAATTTGAATTGTGAAAAAAAATGTTGTTCAAGAATCCACTATGTTCCAGGGTTGTCAGGTTGTTATCTTTATGCCAAATTTGACATTTTTTAACAAAACACTAAATGGAGTAGCTACTAGCTTGCTCTACCTGTTGCCTGACTAAAACTTGTTGAAACAAACTCCCTCACCATTGAATTATGTATTTGTCTGCTCTACACCAATGCCATGTGCTCTTTGATTAGCTTAAAGATTTATTTTCCTCTCTTCAAATTGGCACTTTTGTTGAATTTCTACTGTATTTGTCCAAAAATAACATACTAAGATAAAGAAGAACACAGTGAGTTTGCTGTTCAAGGCTAATTTAGTATTTTCTGTTTCTTGTAATCCAACCACACCGCCTATAATACCACATGACACTCACACAATTTTCCGCACGTTGAGAGCAACCTCCGCTTGACTTGGCTTTGCAGAGAAATTGTGAAAAAGCATTCAGTCACTTCTGATACAGCTGGATGCCATTTTTGATTTTGTGACGGTGTGGATCTTTGAAAGGAGGGGGCTCTAATTCTGACTCACTGACTCCTTTCATGCAGTGAAGGCAAGCCTTTTTTTCTGCAAATTAAGAATTTTTCTTATCTCAGCTTGTATTGAGGAAAGAAAAGTGCTCTCCCTGGATGTACGTGTACACAATACGAGATGAAATGCTTTGTGTAAGTCAAGCTCCCGCTTCTGTGAACCAGAAGAGATCCATGCATTTATGGATGCTAATTAGCTGTAAGAGCTTCTCTTGTTTTGCTCTGATGCTAATCCCTCTGGATATGTCCGGATGTCGTGGAGCAGGCACTCGTTTAGAAACTAAACAGGTACCGGGCCGGCCAGCTCGTGAATATTCATAGACGGTGCTGACCGGAACTCTGTTGCCAGTATGGTGGAATGCGGTGAGAACGGACTCCATTGTTTTTGAATGACTGTACATATGTCATTCAAGTTGAACTGCAGTCCATCCAGTTTCCCACAGCAGGCTGGAATGTTTGAGATGTAAACTGGCAGTTTAATTATCCTCTATGAAGCTGGCTGTTTGCCTTGTGAAATCAGTGTGGATGCCTTGCACTGTAAAAAAAAAAACAAAACAAAAAAAAACTGATTTTCCTCAAAAAGAAAAAACATTATTACAGCACTGAACTTTACTATGCAATGTTCAGCGCAATATATTCCTCTAAGAAATTGTGTGTGACTGATACTAAACATGGTGGAAGAGTTCAAGCTAAACACAAGACGGGTGTAACCAGTTCTCGAGTCTTCTCCGGTTTCTGCCTCGAGCAATAAGCATGTACACAAGAACCCTGCAGTAAAATCCTCGCGCGAGGCGTTCGGCTCTGAGCTTCAAAGTGAGGTGGAGAACAGTCCCCAGAATAAAGTAAGGGCTTGCGTCGTCTTTTTTTTTCATGGTCCAGAGGTGTTGTTACAGTAATAAGCTTTTTGAACGCGACGCCCTGTTGGGAGAACACAAGGCAAATTTTGGTTTATTAAATTCCGAGCGAGCTGATTTTCAGCTGCACGGTTTTGGGCTTTATGGAGGACCTTTCGGGAGGACCTCACACATTACTTACATATCAGCAGTTTCTGAAGCGGTTTAAGTCCCATTTTCAGTCAATGTGGGGCCCATTACCCATAAACTTCAGTAATGAAATAAACCATTAAAGTGTTACGCACATGGCGTATATTACAGTGCAAATGTGAAAATCGCTAAATCACAAACATGCTTAAATTTGCTACTAATACATAAGGATTGAGCACATTGATGATTTATTGAGTCTGGTCCGAATGTCGTCTTCTCCCATTCTGATTGTGCCAGTAGCACACACAGGACTAGGTCTCACTGCTGCACTCTGGTGTTCAGTCACACAAACTGCTCTTTAGTCAGTGAAATATATTTGTAATATTTACTTTGAAATGAAATTGAATTTACAATAGAAATTAAAGGCAGTGGAAGAATTCAGGAGGTGAATTTTTGTCATCGACAATATAAATAAAGGATGACCCATATGGAAAGGTACAGACACAACACATACAGATATGCTCTGACAGATTGCGTTGCTAAAGATACTGCTTTATCTATAAAATATGTCAGTTTAATCTATCTTCTATTTTTAGAAGGGATTAAACTTAATTGCCATCATTGGATCATTAAAATAATGTAAATCATTCAAATGCTTTATAATAACACCAGTAATATTTTCTACATGAAAATACAAGACAGTCATATCATTAAAACCCCTTCAAACTAAGTGACACAAAACTGCTTAAAAGCTTACATCACTAAAAAGCAAATAGCTGAGGGTCGGAATGAGTGGGAAAATGGTCAAAGCAAATTTTCTTAGGTTGACCGTGGTAGCTTTTTCAGCAAATATATCCTTGAGTCCATTTCCCGTTCTCATTGAATGCAAAAATCCTGATCACAACTGATTTACTGGTGAGTGATTTACCTACGGGACACAGGCCAGTAACAGATTCATTTCCCAAAGCACTTTTCTAGTAATACAGAATTCAAATCATTCTTGGAAGGTTAATTGCTTACAGATCTATGTGTTGTCCAGCAGAATTTCACTCTGGTAGCATTTGTACAGTTTCCTTTGCCCCTTGTAGCAAAATTGTTCTACGTGCCCTTCCCTGGAGGTCATAGGTCAACTTCGAGGGAGGAAGCTGAGGCTTGCCTCTCTGATCACTGTTAATCCATTTGTTTGAATTGCCTTTGCTGCCATTCCAGCCCAAACACAAAAGGAAGCCTCAACCGATCTAACAGACATTATACTCTGACAGAACATAAAAATGCCTTGCTGCAGACGTGGAAATATTTAAAATTCCAAAGGAACAGAGGGCTCCTCTATTCCAATATTGCACTTTTTTGTAAAGTTTTGCAGAGATAATGGAAGCCATTTGGCCCCCATTATCGGAAAACAAGATCTCTTGTAGTTCTAAGAATCTCTAGCAGCAAAAATTAAATCTGATATTACAGACTTTTCGTCTTTTAAACTTTAAATGCTTATCAGTATCGTGCTGTATTACTGGAGTAGCAGCCTAACCCAACCACCAGCTTTCAAGTATGTGGGTTTTGGCAAATGTGAGAAGTTAATGGTGAGAGATGCTGATGCAGTTTGTTAGATTACAAAATGCCATGAAGCTTTATTACTATTAATAACCTAAATAACAACCAAAGTACAAAACATTGTACTAATATCAGATGGCCTACCTATGACCTAGACTTTATTCCTGCAACCACAGATTCTAGATATAAAGACTGAAACGGAAGTGGCTTAACAGCTGACTACCTGATCGAAAACGAATGAGAGCTGAAACATTTCCTGACTTTGTGTGAAAATTTTAGATTTAGATTAGAGAGGCAAGGCTTTTATAGATACCTGCAGATCCGACGTGACTTTTGAAAGAAATAAGGAACCTTAATTCCCAAAGCCCTTCGGAAATTAATGCAGATATTCATTATGATTCTGAAGGCACCAGAAGTATTATCGGAAACCTGTATCAGAATATATTACTGTCGAAAAATCGTTCAACCGGTTATATAAAACAAAAACGGGAGACTGAGATGAACGCCGGGCTGCCTCAGGAGGCACGAGCAGATGTTTCCACCAGCCAGATTAGCGCCACCGACTCACAGACCTGCAGAGACTTCTGCTGGAAAACCTTCCGCGTTTTCTCACAAAACCAAAACCGGAATCGGAACAAACACGTTAGCCGCGCTACTGGAGACGGTGTGAATATGCGTCATAATATGCGGCAGATCAGGCCAATATCTTCTGGACTGACTTCGGCTTTCGGAACGTTCTGGAAATACACGGAGCGACAGTCATTAAGATACTAGGTTTTGGTATCAACATTACCTGTCTTACTTTCTATCTCGGTGACACTGACGTAGCGCACACCCCCACAGCCCAGAGGGCCCCGCCAAAGTCTGATTAAAAAACGGAATAAATGAAAAAATTTTTTATTATTTGACTGAGCAAGGCTAGATTTGACTGTCATGTTGATAGACAAGCTGAGGGCCCCTATTGGCTACAAGGTGGATAGACCACACCCTGACAATTCTAGGTAGCCAATAGCCTACATAGTCGCGGGAGTCTCTACCTGTCTATCAGGCCTACCATCGAGTCATGTCTAGTTTAATCCAAGTAGACCCTACCTCTCTCGGGCTGAGCAATGTGAATGGGTGGGCGTAGCGTTCAGAACGTATAGCGGCAAATTGCTTTCTTTTGCTTAGTAGCTCGGCCTAATGTTTAATGAAGGCCTACCGATTAAAATGAAGGAATATATCTGAGCGGTGTCCAAAAAAGACAACTTAAACAAGGTCAATATATATATATACGGTACAGTATGGTTTGCTCACAGTGTCAGCCCATTGTGAGCCCAGGCTGACATTGCTCGGAGCCCATTACTTTCTCCCTGAGACAAAAAGGAGAGAGGAGAGAGGGGAGGAGAGAGGGGAGAGGAGAGAGGAGAGAGGGGCAGTTTGGTGGCAACAGGAAGCAGAGGCTAACCGCTCTCAACTTGTGGCTGCAATCCAGCATGACCTGACCTGACATACTCCACTGAACAGGAATGGGGAGAACTCTGCTGAATATGTAAAAGAAAGATGCGTCTGATCTCATGTTCTGCTGACTGTTTATAAAGGAATTAAAATAAAGTTAGAAAACATTGTACCTGCGTGTTGCAGTATATGTATTTTTGGCCTTCCAAATCTCCCGCCTTTTCCCCCGCAGGAGGAGAAACAGGCGGAGATGAAATCGGGGTTCATGGCCTCGTTCTTGGACTTCCTCAAATCCGGAAAGAGGCAGAACCCTCCCGGGACGGGGATGGAGGCGGGGGTGGGGGGCGGAGCCGGGGACGGCAGCTCCTCCCCCATCAAGGGCGGGATCCGTCCCCTGTCCCCGCCCCCTCCCCCGCCCCCGCCCCCCCGTTCGGGGACGGTGACGGGGACGGGGGGCTGGCCCTCAGCAACTGCCCCAGCCCCTGCAAGCGCCTGGACGAGGAGCTGAAGAGGAACCTGGAGACCCTGCCCTCCTTCTCCTCGGACGAGGAGGACTCCGTCAGCAAGAACCAGGACCTGCAGAAGAGCATCTCCTCCGCCATCTCCGCCCTCTACGACACGCCGCAGGTCCTGGCTCCGCCCCCGCCCCCGCCCCCGCCTCCGCCCCTGCTGGAGCCCGCCCCGACCGCCCAGCAGGCCCCGCCCCTCAGCCCCCCGCCCGCCCCACCCGTCCGCTCGCCCACCCCCGAGCCCGAGGAGCCGGAGGGGGGGGAGGAGAGGGAAGAAGAGCGGGAGGAAGAGGAGGAAGGAAGGGCGGAGGAAGAAGAGGAGGAACAGAAGGAAGAAGAGGTACGGCGGGAGGTGGAGGACTGCGAAGAAAGGAGGGTTTCCGAAGAGGAGGAAGAGGAGGAGGAGGAGGAGAAGGATTCGGAGATGGAAATCCTGTGTGTGCCAAAGGTTGACGGTAAGAGAAGAATGAGCCGACTGAACACGCCCAGCTGAACTCTGACCCCCGTCGATTATCCTGTAAAGTTAGCAGTTATATTTATGAGTGCGCTGGCCTGGCTGTAGTCACAGTCCGGTCTTCTCAGCTATTTGTGTCGTCATAGTTGGATGTAGTCGTGGTCAGGCTCCAAAAACTGCAAGGGCACGAAAGTACATGGATTTCTAACTGCAGTTGTTGTGACACACGGAGTGAAGCTTTTTGTTTGTCTCTTGCTTATGGCTGTACTATAAACTGATGCATGATGCAGTGGTTTGCACCCTACTTGTGAATTACTGAGGTGGGAACAGCCTGACAGTGGAGTTTAGCTGGATACCTCTTTTCAGCAACGTAAGGAGTTAAATGCCTTTTTAGTCCAGTACATTGGAGGTGAATTCAGATTCAGATTATTTCAGATGTTTTGAGATTTATTGTATGGTTTTAACACTATCTTCCCCTCTCTCACTCCCTCTCTCTCTCTGCCCTCTCTATCTTTCTCTCTCTCTCTTCAGATTCCCCATCTGAGCCCCCCCCAGCCCCGGTTCCCCCCTCCCCTCCATCTCTCTCCCCCTCTCCCACTCCTTCTTCCTCTCCGTCCCCGTCCCCCCTCCCTCCGCCCCCCCTCTCCCTGCCGTCGCCCCTCCCCCTGCAGGGCGAGCAGCCCGACCAGCCGCCGTCCCAGCCCGCCAGCCCCCCCCCTCCGTCCCTCCCCTCTCCCTCCCCTTCCCCCCTGCCCCCCGCTCTCCCCCCGTCCGCCACCCCTCCGCCGTCCCCGTCGCCCCCGGCCGACCCCGAGGGCTCACAGCCCTCGCCCCTGTCGCCCCCCACCCCGGAGGACGCCCCCCCGCCGCAGCTGACCTCGCTGCACCTGGCCAAAAAACAGCGGGGCGCGGCCATCGCGGGGGAGAGCGAGGAGGAGGACAGCGAGAGCGGGGGCGAGGGCATATTCCGCGAGAGGGACGAGTTCGTGGTGCGCACCGAAGACATCGGGACCCTCAAGGTAGGCCGGGCTCACGGGTTGGTCCCTGTCTCCGCCCGTCTCACAGTCTGTCTCTCTATCTATCTAATTATTTATCCGTCTGTCTGTCTGTCTTTTTGTCTGCCTCTCTATCTACCAGTCTGTCTGTCTATCTGCCTGCCTGCTAGTCTCTGTCTCTACCCATCTCTGCTAATGTCTCTCTATCATCAATCTGTCTATCTGTCTATCTGCCCGTCTATATGTCTGTCTGTCTGTCTGTCTATCTGCCTGTCTATATGTCTGTCTGTCTGTTTGTCTGCCTGACTGCCTGCCTGTTAGTCCCTGTCTCTACCCATCTCTGCCTTTGTCTCTCTATCATCAATCTATTTATCTGTCTGTCTATCTGTCTATCTGCCTGTCTGTGTCTTTCTGTCTGTCTTGCACAGTACTGTGTATCAGCTTGAAGGGGCGGGCTGTTTGCAGTGTTATGAACTGGCCACACCTGCATGGTTCTGAAACTTTGAAAGCCGACCACCCACGTGAAAAATAAGGCGCACGTTTGTTCAGATATTGCGAGATTGTACACACAGTTTTTTTAATGTATTTGTTTTCCTCACAACTCCGACGAAGACACTTCATGTGCAGCATAACAGGAGAAGTCTCAGGTGTCAGATTGGCCTGCAGAGGTCGCTGGTGCATCCCCATCCTGGCCGATGTACAGTGTAACAGATACCAGACCATAGAGCCCATCCATGCACTAGAACAGTGCCTTAACAGATAAGAGACCATAGAGCCCATCCATGCACTAGAACAGTGCCTTAACAGATAAGAGACCCTAGAGCCCATCCGTGCACTAGAACAGTTCTTTAACAGGATGAGCCAGTTTTGTTTGATACGATCAGCCCGGGGATGAGATTCAGTGTGCTCCCTTCCCCTGTGCGTCTTGCCTTAAGTGCTCTCTCGACGCGCTGGGAGCCACCGTATACGCTGCGGGGCATGAGCGCGCTGGTACACAGGGACAGAATGTACTCCTGCGTGTAGACCGGTTCAGTCCGGAACCTTCTGCAGTGAAGTCGGGATGCGCGGGGTTTCCTGCGTTTGAGAGCTCGCTGTTCCAGTTCATCGTGTTATTAATATTACCCGTTTTTCTCAAGAGGGGGGGGGCGTTCGACACTCAAACTTTTACACCCATATTCCTACAGGACTCCCGCTGGACCCCCCCCGGTTGCTCGGTGACGAGAGTATTAGGCGTTTGTGGTGCCGGCGAGCTCTGAAACTCAGAATCCCTGCAGAACGTTTTTGTTTCACTTAGAGATGAGCGGGGGAGTCATCTTCCCTTCGTATTTATTCATTAACCCCGACAGGGGGGAAGCAGAGAGGGTTATGGGTAGAGAAGGGATCGCAGGGGAGCTGCAGACAGCGCCGTGGCAGGGAACCAAGCCGTTGGCTGTCGGGGGGGGGGGGGGGGGGGGGGGGGGGGGGGGGCGGGGGAGGATTGGCACGTGGGAGTAAGAGTGACAGTATAATGGTGGAAGAGAGACGTGTGGCCCGCAATGCATTGTGGGCCACATGGGGATTGAGAAGCACAGGCTGCAGTGCGGGGCCTAAAGGCTGCGTGTGCGGTGGTGTAACCTGCCCCCCTCCTCCTCCCCCCCCCCCCCCCCCCGTAATGTGCCCCCTGTAACGGGCCCCCCCTTGTCCCACAGCTGGCCCTGCAGACGGGACGGGAGCCGCCCCCCATCTGGAGGGTGCAGAAGGCCCTGCTGCAGAAGTTCTCCCCCGAAATCAAGGACGGACAGCGACAGTTCTGCGCCACCAGCAACGTGAGCGTCCCCCCCCCCCCCTCCTATTCAGCAAGCATGTGCTCACACATCACCATGCAAGGGGGGGGGGGCTAGTCCTGCAGGTTCTGCACACACACACACACTCTCACACAGACTCGCACACACACACACTCTCACACAGACTCGCACACACTCACACACACACACACACACTCTCACACAGACTCGCACACACACACACTCTCACACAGACTCGCACACACACACACTCTCACACACACTCACACAGACTCGCACACACACACACTCTCACACAGACTCGCACACACACACACTCTCACACAGACTCGCACACACTCACACACACACACACACATACACTCACACAGGCTCTCACACACAGACACACACACACACATATACTCACACAGACTCACACACACTCACATACACATGCATGCACACATGCACACACACACATACACTCACACACAGCATTGTACTGCTATACTAGTGAGGACTTCCGACTGATTTCCATTGACTACATTCATTCCGTAACCTCTA
>CM077300.1:10462500-10492500 GCA_039654925.1 Anguilla pacifica | reverse complement strand
GCAGGAGGAGGGAGGGAGATGTGAGTGTGGGACAGGAGATGGGAGTGAGGTGTGGGTGTGGGACAGGAGGAGGGAGTGAGATGTGGGGGTGGGGCAGGAGGAGGGAGTGAGATGTGGGGGTGGGACAGGAGGAGGGAGTGAGATGTGGGGGTGGGACAGGAGGAGGGAGTGAGATGTGGGGGTGGGACAGGAGATGGGAGTGAGGTGTGGGTGTGGGACAGGAGGAGGGAGTGAGATGTGGGGGTGGGGCAGGAGGAGGGAGTGAGATGTGGGGGTGGGGCAGGAGGAGGGAGTGAGATGTGGGGGTGGGACAGGAGGAGGGAGTGAGATGTGGGGGTGGGACAGGAGGAGGGAGTGAGATGTGGGTGTGGGACAGGAGGAGGGAGTGAGATGTGGGTGTGGGACAGGAGGAGGGAGTGAGGCGCTTCAGTCTAATAATGATTTAGAGTCACTGGTAGCAGTTTTGAGAACATGCTGCTGGTTGTTTTGGCGCTGTGAGGGTTTGGCGGTTGCTTTATGAAGCCATGGCGATAGAAAGGATGAAAAATTGACCCTGAGGAAGTTGAGTGAGAGGTCAGGGGTGAGGTGAACAGGGGTGAAATGTCAGAGAAGGATGGGGGGGGGGTGTGGATGCAGCGGAGGTGTGTGAACGTGCAGGTCATCGTTGCCCAGCTAACGGCTAACTCCCCTCCACCCCCCCCAACACACAGATGAGCTGTATCTGCCCCCCATGAGGAAGATCGACGGCATTCTCAACGAGCAGAAGAGGAGATTACTGAGGAGGGCTAACATGAGCTCTCAGCACCAGGTCTGTCTGTCTCTCTGTCCGCCCGTCCATTCGTCTGTTCATCGGTCCATCTGTACGTCTGTCTCTCTGTATGTCCGTCTGCTTGTCTGTCCATCCGTCTGTCCGTCTGTCTGTTTGTCTGTCTGTCCGTGTGTCTGTCTGTGTCTGAGGGCAAACCTGAGGGCTCAGCACCAGGTCTGTCCATCTGTCTGTTTGTCTATCCGTCTGTCTGTCTGTCTGTCCGTCTGTCCGTCTGGTGACACGGGGATGTAAAGTGGGTTGTAACCTGTCTGCCATCCGTTTGTCTGTCTATGATGAATGTTGGATGTTAAATGATGAATGTTGAGTGATGAATGTTAAATGTTGAGTGATGGATGTCGAATATTAAATGTTGAGTGATGAATGTTGAATGTTAAATTATGAATGATGAATGTTGAATGTTATATGTTAAATGTTGAGTGATGGATGTTGAATATTAGATGTTGAGTGATGAATGTTGAATGTTAAATTATGAATGATGAATGTTGAATGTTATATGTTAAATGTTGAGTGATGGATGTTGAATATTAGATGTTGAGTGATGAATGTTGAATGTTAAATTATGAATGATGAATTTTGAATGTTATATGTTAAATGTTGAGTGATGGATGTTGAATGTTAAATGTTGAGTGATGGATGTTGAATGGTAAATGTGGAGTGATGGATGTTGAATCTCTCCTGCAGGAAGCTCTGCACTCCTTCCCCCAGATGACGGCTGATCCCCTGGAGACAGGGGCGGTAAAGGTGCGGCTGTGTGGGGAGGGGTACAACCGCAAAACGCTGAACCGGATAAAAAAGACCGCGCCCAAGCCACAGGCAAGTGCTGGGACACCGTCCCGGGGAAGCCAGGGGCGCCCCCTGCAGGGCAGGCATCAGCCCCTGCCTTACGCTCAACTGGATGAGTGTCAGCTGCTGTTTTATTCTCCTTCTCTTCTTCTCCTTCTCCCTCTATCTATCTGTCGGTCTGTCTGTCTGCCTGTCACTCTCTCAGGACCTGAAGCTGTCAACTGAAACATGTCGAATCTACAGTCTTTATCACTCTCTCCACCATTACAAATATCACACCTTCCTGCACTGTAAGAGAGAGGTAAGGGTGATCAGCCTCCCTGAGCACGTCTCATTCAGCCCATTTACACTGTCCCGTTTACACTGAGTACGTTTCAGTGCAGGGCCCAGCCTCTGCTTGCATGTGGTATTAGCCCTGTGATTTTGTGTATGTGTGCGAATGTGTTTGTGTGCGCGTGTGCGTGTGTGTGTGTGTGTGTGTGTGTGAGTGTGTATGTGTGTGCGTATGTATGTGTGTGTGTGAGTGTGTGTGCGTGCGTATGTATGTGTGTGTGTGAGTGTGTGTGCGTATGTGAGTGTGTGTGTGTATGAGTGTGTAACACTCTCCCCTCTCTCTGGGTGCGTGCAGACGGACAGCATTGAGCAGGCAGCGGAGGACCCTGGGCAGGAGGAGGTGGTGCAGCAGTGCATGGCCAACCAGGGCTGGCTGGACACGCTCTTTAACTCCTTCATCGAGCTCCTCAGTCTCAGCGCCAAGGCCTGAGGGAGGAAGAGGAGGAGAGGGGGACGGACGCGCGCTCGGCGGGAGCGCGCCGGGGCACGGAGACGAGAGCGGGCCGGCAGTGCATTCTGGGTAACGATCGACACCGGCCCAGCCGCCGGCGCGGGCCTCTCTCTCCAGGGGGCGGCCATGGTAACGGAGGGCCCCCAGGCGGGAAGCGGCCGTTACGAACTTCGGAACAAAATGGGGGCGCCTCGGATGGGGGCACGGGGGGGGGGGAACCCCGACCTCACCCGAACCGGAGTGAGGAAGAGGACACGAGCGGGTGAGGTACACAGACGCCCATATTCGGGGCGCGCTGGGCGGGGCTCTGTTCAGGACGGGTTTCGGTTTGGCTTTCGTTTGGAGGAGGACGGCTGTAACTGTCATTTTAAAGGAATGGGATGGGGTGGGGTGGGGTGGGGTGGGGTGGGGTGGGGGGGGGGGGTGGGAGGACACGGTGTGAATGTGACTGCACTCCTGTGACGTACGGGGACTGTGAGTGAGTAGGACATTTCTGTAGAGGACCTGGATTTAACGGTACAGGCGGTGTCAGCTTGCTTTCGATCTGTTTCACATTGCCTCATGTGGGACGTATCTGTATATACCTAAATAAATAATTGTGATTATTTATACAAGGACATTTTTAATGAGTACCCTCCCAATACGGGACAATTTGCTATTATTATTTTAAATAATAATATTTTGTTAGGGTATAAGCGAAATGAACTTGGCTTTCCTTCCCCCTTCTCGTCCCCTCGCTCGAAGGAAGGGGGGGGGGCGAGATGATGAGAACACGATGTCTTTTTTTTGTGCGCTTAAAAAAAAAAAAAAAAAGAAGGAAAAAAATGTATTTGGAAATTAAACAATGAAGTGTAACGTTAGTCTTTCTGTTTGTTCTTCAAAAGACGATGAGAGAAAGGAAAGAGGGAGAGGTTGAGTTAACTACGTCCGTTTTTGTTGCTTTCTGAAAGAAAGCAGGGAGAGCTAGTGAGCTATAATGATTTTAAAAAAACGTGTTTACCGTTCGTTGTTTTTTATCTGTATGTTGTTTATTATAATTATTATTTTTGGAGCTACCTGTTTGTTTATTCTCTTGCAATTTTGTTTTTTTTGGTGTGTACTGTATATATTGTACAGTTCTCAACTCTCGAATTCCCAGTTCCTCTGTACATTAATTACCTGTATTTGACAAAAGCAAATAAAAAAAACAAAACTTAAAGGGAATACCGATGGAAAAAACTAAAATTTGCTACCCTCGTCTGGCTCTCTCCTTTTAATTTGTTTTTAAGTCTGTCTCCTCCTTTGTTCTTGCATAAGTGCCACGGTCTCCCTCACAGCACAGCTGGGAGATACTCTGTCACCGTTCAGTCAAACCTCTGTGGTGCCCGTCTGTAATTCTGAGTGGTGAATTACCTTTTTTTAATTAAAATAAAGCTAATTCAGTGTTTTAAGCGATCTTTTCCACCCGAATCACCTCGACTGCTTGAAATATTTGGAAATGGACTGATGTGTACGAATGGAGAAATTAATACTGTAGAAACAGACTTCCTCTGCAAGGACGTAGATCTCATTTCGACTACAAACGGGAAATTTTCTTTAGGGGACACTAACCGGTACCACCCATTACAACATGATCATATTGGAGGGGGGAGGGGAGTTGGGCATTTGATGTTTTCCCAAAGTTGGGGGGGGGGTGGAGGCATGTACCCCTGTCCCTAAAGGATATACGTCCATGTTTTTTTGAAGGTTAAAGGTGGATGATGTCATACAGGAAGGACTGAACACCTTCCTCTTCAGTACCTGCTTATGGCTTTTCGCACACCTCAGGTGGTAAGAAGGCTTTGGCAGTCCTCATTACACACAGACTGTAAGCTGAGAAGGAACTGCGGACAGGGAGGCGTCGACATGGCTGCCGATTCCGGCGCTGCCTCTGACTGGGGAGTAAACAGCGCAGGATTGCACTCCTCCGTCATTGAAGTTCACTTTCAAAGGCTGACTTTATTTTTTATTTTTATTTTTTGTATAACCGGGCACCGGCCCATTAATAGACCCGCATAACGCATGCACTTGACCTTTCCAGATGATGACATCCAAAACCATTTGTTTTATTTGGATTTTTCGAGCTCCCGGAGTAGAAACGGCCATGGCAGCAGACAGAGAAACAACAGTGCAATGGAACACCCTATAGCCTGCTAGCTAGCCAGGTAACTACGTACCTCTGCATCAAAGTGACAAACTGGCTGTAGCAGTACTACATAGCGTTCATTAATAGGCATCTAATAATGGCTGTGTTACACAGTGGCTGCCATATTATGAAGACTTAAAAACCACCTCTTGTATTCAGTGCATCTAACAAAGATTCCGGATTGCTTCTTTGACATTGAACTTGCATACCTACCTAGCTTTCGTTTGTTTGTTTGTTTGCTTTGACGCGATCGGCCAGATATCCGAGCTTGGGTAACACGCGGAAGTGAAGCGAGACCGCAGCCAGTTTTCCAGCATGCAGAGACGGGACCCGGTCCGGTGGACCCAGAACCAGGACCCGGTCCGGTGGACCCAGAACCAGGACTGGCACCCCAGCACCAGAGATTTAAGCTGAGGCGCTGCGTAAGGCGGGACATTTAAAATATGTTGATGCTGAAGGCTCATCAGCATTGGATAGCAGATTGTTTATAGGGAGAAATCAGTGCACTGAAAACCAGTGTGTTAGCAGGATACGCTACCCGGCATCACATTTATTCTCAGGAAAGATACAGATAGCCAGTTACTTGTACTATTTCCCTGTAAATTCAACAACACGTACAACTACGTCAATACAACACGTGTACGGTGAAAACAATCATTTTCTGTTAACATTACTCAGCAAAAAACACAGGTCTGAGCAGACTAACTTGTCTGTGCATTACTGTGAACATCATTTGGATTAAGTTTGATTCTACTCTTTGTCTATTTGGTTTTACATCCCCTCCTTGATGAAAATGGAATTATCTGTATTTGCTTTATGTCTGTTCAAAGCATATTCATGCCTGTTCAGTAATATTGTTTTCAGGTCACGTACATTAATTTCTTTCACTTCAGTTCTCAGTGCTTCCTTGTGTTGTTGTGGCTTTCCTAAGGTTGGCTCGCTGTTTAAGGTATCTATGATCGCTAACTCTCATTTTCCGTTTCTTAATCCACTTCATCGCTCTCTTCCTCAGATTCCCTTTCCTCCGCGAGCCTGACGTCCCTCATCTGTCCACAGAGTGGCGCTAGTCTTCCGTCTGCGGTCACCCCCATGGGCTGGATAATGTTGTCCCTGCAGGGAGAGAGCACAAGGTTCGCGTGACCGTGAGTGACCCAGAACACCAGTGTTCCATGCACGCCTGGCAGTTAAACTGCCGCTCGTTGATTGAATGACTGACACATTCATTTGGAATGCTAGGCTTCAGAACACATGGACAGCCCCGCCTCCCCTGCTCATTTGGGTCCCGGCTACTGCTGGCGTGTTCCTACACCAGAGATTAATCTAAGTCACTGATTGGCTAGAGCCCAGGCACCTCGTTTCCAAGGCTTGAATTGACAGCTGAAAAAACTGGCTCCACACAGAGCTGCAGATACTGTGCCCCCCATCCCCCCACCCCGTCCCCCATGACATGAGTCTGACACCTCTGCATTAGCCTATAACCCATGATGCATCACAAAAATGATCTGACAGGGATGGAATTTTCCAGATTAATCAGGAAACTATCGATTTTCAGCCCCTAAATGCCTGTGGGTCAGCTAGTGTTTGACTTCATCACTAGACGTCCTTTCTGCATGCCAGAAATCAAACGCTGTGCCTCCGGCTGAGATAAACCAGGGAGCGAGGCGCGCTGTTTGGAACGGGAGAGCAAGGTCCTGATTGGTCGGCGGGAGCTCACCGCGAGAGCCTGTTGAACATGTTGATCAGCTTGCAGGCCTCCTCCTCCTTCTCCTCCTCCGTCATGCCCGCCATGGGGTCCGGCTGCGCCTCCTCCACCCTGCCCGTCACCGGGTTGATCCGCCCCTTGGCCTCCCGGTACTCCTCCGTGTCCGAGTCGGAATCGCTGGAGTACTGGTGGCCCCCCGGCGGGGTGCGGGCCCCCGATCCGGCCGCCCCGCCCAGCAGCCCGCGCGCGGCCAGGAGCCCTGCCGCGTTGCCGTAACCCGTGTACTTCACAAACCTGGAGACTGACGGGCAGAGAGAGACAGAGCAGGGGGACAGAGAGAGGGAGGGGAGAGAGCAGGGGAGAGAGAGAGCAGGGGGAGAGAGAGAGGGAGGGGAGAGAGCAGGGGGAGAGAGAGAGGGAGGGGAGAGAGCAGGGGAGAGAGAGAGGGAGGGGAGAGAGCAGGGGAGAGAGAGGGAGGGGAGAGAGCAGGGGAGAGAGAGGGAGGGGGAAGAGCAGGGAGAGATAGAGAGAGAGAGAGCAGGGGAGAGAGAGCGAGAGAGAGAGTAACTTTAGAAATTATGACTGCTGCGGGTTATAGTGGCTGAGTACTGTTAGTAACATTAGTAATAATGACTACTGCAGGTTAGAGTAGCTGAGTATTGTTAGTAACATTAGTAATAATGACTGGCAGGTTGGTGTAGCTGAGTACTGTTAGTAACATTAGTAATAATGACTGGCAGGTTGGTGTAGCTGAGTACTGTTAATAACATTAGTAATAATGACTGCTGCAGGTTAGAGTAGCTGAGTACTGTTAGTAACATTAGTAATAATGACTGGCAGGTTGGTGTAGCTGAGTACTGTTAGTAACATTAGTAATAATGACTGCTGCAGGTTAGAGTAGCTGAGTACTGTTAGTAACATTAGCAATAATGACTGGCAGGTTGGTGTTGCTGAGTACTGTTAGTAACATTAGTAATAATGACTGGCAGGTTGGTGTAGCTGAGTACCATTCTCCTTGCACAGGACGAACAGCAGCTCGGCGGAGCACTGCTTGACATCCGTGTCCACGTGGGTCATGAGGCGCACCAGCCGCCCCCTCACCGTGGGTCCCTGCTCCGGCCTGCAGGTCACGTCCCGCAGAGGGGGTAGGATCTGAGGGAAAGAGAGGGGTTTCGGTCACCTGCTCTCCAAAACACTGTATGCACTGCGCACTCTCAAAGAATGCACAACAGCCCCTGTGTTCTGTAGGGGGTTTCACTGTGCATTTTGGGGAAAAGAGAAACATTATCAACATTGTAGGACCTTTGATTCTGAGTCTTTGCAGTATGCAGACAACATTGTTCCTCTACTTATTGCTAATTTCCAATTCCAAACATACATATTGTCCAATCAGATACCTGAAGCATTTCATACATTCTAAAGCAAGCGTTTTTTTTTTTTGCTTTTGTCTATTGATCAGTTTATTTTTGCTTTAACTCTTTCATGATTTTTTTGGTTAAAGCTATTTTAACAAAACGCAGGTTTGGCTTATTGCCACTTCTCTTTGAACCCATCCCCATCCCAGCACTTTTTGGTAATTTGTATTTGTCCTAATACTGTAGCTTATTCTTCTGCCTAGTTGGCTTTGTAGAGGTTAGGTCAGAATAGTGTTCACTGTGTGAACTGTGTTCTTGGCTAGAAATAGCTGTACAAAATAAGTATTGTACCTTACTGAACCTGTGTTTAGCAGTTGTCTATGACCATGAAATGCACTTTTTGTACGTCGCTTTGGATAAAAGTGTCTGCCAAATAAATGTAATGTAATGTAACCCTTCATTTTCCACATGTGCTTTAGTTCCAGTGACCCAGGGTCCACGGCTCCAGTGTTCAGGCCTGCGTGGATTTTGCCTGAAATGGAGGTACCTGCTGTTTGAGGTAGTGCCTGGTCTCCCTGTGGGCTCTGCAGCTCTCTGTCAGCAGGTTCAGCACTGGAGTCAGCTTCTCTTTCAGCTTATGCCCCTGTAACCATGGAAACTGTGAATAATGATGTACACAGATGTGCATACAGCTGCACTGAAGCTGAGTCCCCGCCTACTGCAGCTGTGTCTGAGGCCCCGCCCACTGCAGCTGTGTCTGAGTGATCCCGCCCACTGCAGCTGAGTCTGAGTCTCCATCCACTGCAGCTGTGTCTGAGTCCCCGCCCACTGCAGCTGAGTCTGAGTCTCCATCCACTGCAGCTGTGTCTGAGTCCCTGCCTACTGCAGCTGTCTCTGAGTCCCCGCCCACTGTCTGAGGCCCCACCCACTCACCCTGTCCAGCCTCTTCTCCATGAAGAGCAGCAGGGCGTGCACGCAGTCCATGTTCACGCCCTCCCACTCATGCGAGCCCTCTGACAGACGGACGGACAGAAGCACGTCCAGGCACTGCAGGGGCAGGGCTGACAGAACGTTCACCGTGTGCCTGGAGACACAGGACCGGGGGAGACAAAGGCGGGGTCTAACTACACCACTGTGGCACGTATATACAGTAACTACACCACTGTGCCAGGTATATACAGTAACTACACCACTGTGCCAGGTATATACAGTAACTACACCACTGAGCCAGGTATATACAGGAACTACACCACTGTGCCAGGTATATACAGTAACTACACCACTGTGCCAGGTATATACAGTAACTACACCACTGAGCCAGGTATATACAGTAACTACACCACTGTGCCAGGTATATACAGTAACTGCACCACTGTGCCGGGTATATACAGTAACTACACCACTGAGCCAGGTATATACAGTAACTACACCACTGTGGTACGTATATACAGTAACTACACCACTGTGCCGGGTATATACAGTAACTACACCACTGTGGCACATATATACAGTAACTACACCACTGTGCCGGGTATATACAGTAACTACACCACTGTGGCACATATATACAGTAACTACACCACTGTGCCGGGTATATACAGTAACTACACCACTGAGCCAGGTATATACAGTAACTACACCACTGTGGTACGTATATACAGTAACTACACCACTGTGGCACATATATACAGTAACTACACCACTGTGCCGGGTATATACAGTAACTACACCACTGAGCCAGGTATATACAGTAACTACACCACTGTGGCACGTATATGCAGTAACTACACCTCTGTGCCAGGTATATACAGTAACTACACCACTGAGCCAGGTATATACAGTAACTATACCACTGTGCCGGGTATATACAGTAACTACACCACTGTGGCACATATATACAGTAACTACACCACTGTGCCGGGTATATACAGTAACTACACCACTGAGCCAGGTATATACAGTAACTACACCACTGTGGTACGTATATACAGTAACTACACCACTGTGCCGGGTATATACAGTAACTACACCACTGTGGCACATATATACAGTAACTACACCACTGTGCCGGGTATATACAGTAACTACACCACTGAGCCAGGTATATACAGTAACTACACCACTGTGGCACGTATATGCAGTAACTACACCTCTGTGCCAGGTATATACAGTAACTACACCACTGAGTCAAGTATATACAGTAAGTACACCACTGTCCAGGTATATACAGTAACTGCACCACTGTGCCAGGTATATACAGTAACTACACCACTGTGCCAGGTATATACAGTAACTGCACCACTGTGCCGGGTATATACAGTAACTACACCACTGAGCCAGGTATATACAGTAACTACACCACTGAGCCAGGTATATACAGTAACTACACCACTGTGGTACGTATATACAGTAACTACACCACTGTGCCGGGTATATACAGTAACTACACCACTGTGGCACATATATACAGTAACTACACCACTGTGCCGGGTATATACAGTAACTACACCACTGTGGCACATATATACAGTAACTACACCACTGTGCCGGGTATATACAGTAACTACACCACTGAGCCAGGTATATACAGTAACTACACCACTGTGCCGGGTATATACAGTAACTACATCACTGTGGCACATATATACAGTAACTACACCACTGTGCCGGGTATATACAGTAACTACACCACTGAGCCAGGTATATACAGTAACTACACCACTGTGGTACGTATATACAGTAACTACACCACTGTGCCGGGTATATACAGTAACTACACCACTGTGGCACATATATACAGTAACTACACCACTGTGCCGGGTATATACAGTAACTACACCACTGAGCCAGGTATATACAGTAACTACACCACTGTGGCACGTATATGCAGTAACTACACCTCTGTGCCAGGTATATACAGTAACTACACCACTGAGTCAAGTATATACAGTAAGTACACCACTGTCCAGGTATATACAGTAACTGCACCACTGTGCCAGGTAAATACAGTAACTACACCACTGTGCCAGGTATATACAGTAACTACACCACTGTGCCAACTGTACAGTAACTACACCATTTTGCCCAGGTGGATACAGTAACTACACTGTGTAACTACGTCCCGGTGTATACGCAAATCACTTGTAAATGATATGCCGACTGCTTCAGTTTGTGCCCCTAGGTTGTGTTATTATATACAAATATATGGCACAGAGGGAAGTGTGTCCTGTCTGTGGGGCTGGTCTCCCTCCCCATCTCACCCTTGCAGTTCCTCAGTCCTCTCTTCCCCATCACAGAGCAGCAACAGGCAGTGGCGCAGAACAGCCGCCAGGCGGCGATAGAGAGCAGCGTCTTCCTGACGGGCAGAATGGCAGTTCAGATCAGGAGCGTAGCTAGGAATTCTGAGCCCCCTGCAAACATAATTGTGCCGCCCCCCCCCCCCCCTTTTTTTAAATAAAAAATTAAATTCTTGTTGGACCTCACCAGCTGTGCCCCCCCCCATCACCACCACTAGCTGTGGGCTCCTAAAATTGTTGCCACATTTCACCCCACTAGCGACGGCCTTGGTTCAGATAAACAAGATGAACTGACATCCCCACTGCTTCTCACCTCGTTAAGCTGTTGCCTGCGACTGTTATACGTGATGTTGAACAGGGTCTTGAGTATTTCCATGGCACGCTGTGACACCTCCTTGGACACAGGGGGCGATGTAGGATCTCTCAGCACCTCATTGCCTTCTCCCCACTGCACTTCCAGGCACTGCTCCAGAGCGGCTGTTAACAGGGACACTCCTCTCTCCTGAGGGAGAAATCAGTCAATGTGACAAGTGACACTGAGAAAAGACAAACAACATAAACTTGTTTTATAACTTTCATTGTCCCAGAACAAAGTCAGACAGCTGTGCCAATGTACTAAATGTAAGCAAACTGTTGTAGTTACACCCGCTGAGGTTTACCTTCTGAAGTTGTGACCTCAGCTCCGGCCTCAAGGCTGTCAGAAGGAAAAGGAGTCGCAGATCATAAAACTGGCCACTAGGGGGCTCTGGACCCTGGGTGCCCCTTTTCAGCCTCTCTGACAAGCCCGACAGCAATCTGACACACAGGAGAGTACAGGAGAGACACCGAGGACCGGATTAATTAATTTCAGTGTCACACTTCCATGGTGTGTAAAACAGGTACTGCCCTACTGACCACAACAAGAAGGAAGTGAACCTTTTCTGTTTTTATGTTATTTATTTATTTAAAATGAATATTGGCACCCGATGTGTGGCTGAACATGTCCATTATTTGCAGACCACAGCTAAGCTCACATAGAGTTGAGTGGGAGGAAGACCTTTCATATAAGGCTTTAGCTTGCATTTCTTGGGCACCCAATTGACTATCAGTGGTTGCTAGAGAGTGATGCAACGTGGGCCCCTAACTGACAGTACTCTCCCCCGTTTCCTAGGCGAATCAATCGTCCGTTGCCCTTTGGAGCTACTGGCACTGGCACAGTCCAGATTCAATCTGAGACCGTGGGGCTCATCTGTCAGTGTTTTAACCCAGAAAACAGAGGAAAGGTCCCTGCCTCCATATTAATTTTCAGTACTTTACCAGTTATTTAATTTTTTAATTCCACGAGATGGTAAAGCCGTTTGTGACATACACCACATGGCCAAAAGTATGTGGACACCTGACATCCAACATCTCATCCAAAATTATGGGCATTAATATGGAGTTGGTCCACTCTTTGCTGCGATAGCAACCTCCACTCTTCTGGAAAGGCTTTATGCTAGATGTTGGAGCACTGCTGCAGGGATTTGCCTCCGTTCAGCCAGAAGAACATTAGTGAGGTCGGGCACTGATTGAGTAATTAGGCCTGGCTCGCAGTTGGCTTTCCAATTAATCCCAAAGGTGTTGGATGGGGTTGAGGTCAAGGCTCTGTGCAGGCCAGTCAAGTACTTTCACACTGATCTTGACAAAACCATTCCTGTATGGACCTCACTGTGTGTTTTGGGGGCATTGTCACGCTGAAAAAGGAAAGGGCCTCCCCAAACTGTCGGGGAAGCACAAAATCATCTAGAACGTGATTGTATGCAGTAGCATTGAAATTTGCCTTCACTGGAACTAAGGAACCCTAGCCCAAACCATGAAAAACAGCCCCAGGCAAAGGGGTGCCCAGATACTTTTGGTCATATAGTGTATGTCAGGAAACACAACCTGTTCACTACAAGGTCCATATATTTGGAGTATGCGAGTGGCCTAGCCTTTCAGGTTCATAAACAACACCAGCCGACCATACGGACAGTCAGAAGTCAGCCCATGGTTAACGGGCCTTCTGGTCCTTTCTGACTCGGACTGTGTTCGGACCCTGTTACCTCAGGGTGCTGGCTCTCTCCTGCGCCTTCTGGCTGTTGTAGATGACGTTGCACAGAGCCTTCATGGCCTCCTTCCTCCACGCCTCCACGTCATCCTCCCCTTCCTCCTCCTCCTCCCCCTCTTCCCCTCTCTCTTTTCCGGCGTCCCTCTTCCCCCTGGCGAGCACCGCGCGCGACTCGGGCTTGTCGTCGCGCGCGCCGTGACCAGCTGTCCCCACCCGGCGCTCCGTCCCGCCGGCCTCCGCCTTCTCGCCGCGGGGAGGAGAGAAGGTTCCGGAACAGGGGGCCGGAGCGGGGTCGGTCTGCTCGCCGTGGGTCGGGGTCTCGGCTGCGGTGGCGCAGTGCATGCTGGGAGATCCGGCGGCATCGTCGTTAGCGTTAGCGTCTGGACTAGCGGAGCTGGGCTTGGCCCGGCTCCGTGCGCGTGAGGCGGAGACGCTGATTTCGCCGATGTGGGCGTAGGGCTCCGCGTCCCTGTCCTCCTCGCGGGGCGGCGGGCGGGCGCTGATGCCCCCGTAGCGGGCCAGCGTCAGGAGGGCCGTGTCGGTCACCAGCGGGGCCAGGGCCCGCCGGTCCCGCGTCAGGATGCGCAGGCTGCGCAGGCACACCTTCAGCACGCCCGGCTGCAGCTGCGTCCGGATGAACCAGATCAGCGCAGCCGCCAGCCGCTGGGAGAGGAGAGGGGGAGGGAGAGAGAGGGAGGGAGGGAGGGAGGGAGGGGGGGGGAGGGGGAGGGGGGGGGGAGGGGGAGAGGGAGGGGGAGGGGAGGGACAGGAAGAGAGAGAGGGAGGGAGGGAGGGAGGGAGGGGAGAGAGAATATATTCATACAAACTGTACATTTGTGTTTAAAAAATGCTTTAGCAACATGTTTATACTTGTGTATATTTTGTCTCAGTGAGTAGATGTCAGTGTCAGTACTGTCTCGGTGAGTAAATATCAGTGTCAGTGCTGTTTCTATGAATATATGTCAGTGTCAGTACTGTTTTGGGGGTAGATGTCATTGTCATTGCTAGCAAGGGGGTACACTGTGGTGACAGACGGAGAGCGCAGCATTACCCTTCTGAGTATGAGCTCAGGGTCTTCAGATTCATCCGCGTCCAAGTCAGAGTCCGAGTCCGGAACATACTCCCTCACTTTATTCCGCCTGAACTGGGAGACAAGTTGTAACAATTCAAGCATCTTTGTCATTTTTGACAGCGAGAAAGGCGAGCTTTTACACACTGCCAGAGAGCTAGAGTGTGCGCGCTTCCTGATGAGACACACGGGCCAGGGCGATTCACAGAGCAGCCAGGTATGCTAACCTTCTCAGAGGGAGAGGAAGCCAGCTCATCCCTTCTCCTGCTCTTTTTGCTAAGAACGACAGATGTGCTGGCTCAGTAAAATTTAAATTCAAATTCAAATGAGCTTCATTGACATGACATATATATATATATATATATATATATATACATACATTGCCAAAGACACAGTGTCTTTCTCTCTCTCTCCCCCTCCCTCTCTCACCCTCTCCCTCTTGCTCAATCTCCCTCCCTTTCTCTCTCTCTCTCTCTCTCCCTCTCTCTCCTGGCATGATGTAATGCATGTGAAACTCAGGCAGGAGGAGGCAGATTATTGTGGCGGCATGTGAAAAGCGCTGCGGTGTGAAGGATTGGCGTCGACCGGAACAGCGCCACGCAGGACCACACGGTGCCCATTTACCATGTTTCACCCTCTGCTGGAGAGTACCAGGAAGTGCACAAACACAGGGAAATTCAGCAGGGGTGAAGTTCTCATAAGAGGAAGTTGTGACCGGGAAGAGGCTGACAGAATGGTGATATAGCTCACAATAGCACGAAACAGCAGTGCAGCTCATTTGAATCGGTGTGAATCGATGTGAATCGGTGTGAATCGATGCATCGTTAAAACGCAGCCACATTCTGAGGGGTGAAGTGTTCTTACCTCTTCAAGTTCCCGTTGCTGGCACATCCCATCGGAAAGCCCGTGGGGCACAAAGGAAAAAGAAAAGGTTTTCACAGGTAATGAGGGTAAGGTTTTCACAGTAATGAAGAAAGAGTTTTCACAGGTAATGAAGGAAAGGTTTTCACAGGCAATGAGGGTAAGGTTTTCACAGTAATGAAGGAAAAGTTATCACAGGTAATGAAGGAAAAGTTTTCATGGGTAATGAAGGAAAGGTTTTCACAGGTAATGAGGGTAAGGTTTTCACAGTAATGAAGGAAAAGCTTTCACGGTAATTAGGCAGTGAAAGTGAATAAAACCATACAGCGCTGACCGTAAGAACGCACAGGAACACAGAGGGGGAGGAGAGACAGGGATGGGGGCAGTAAACAGGGGGATAAGTTTGGGGATAAGTGAGCACGTATGAGTCAGCTTTACACCAATTAGTTCATTAATCCAACCAAGCTCCCTCCCCCTGAGAGAGAGAGAACAGAAACGCTAATCTTAAAGGGAGAGTAGGTAATCCACGGGCAGGGAGTGCCACAGACACACGTCCCTCCCATACAGCTCACACAGCACAGCCAATGGCATGTTTACTGTGTGCATTTATCCAAGTTAACGAGAGATGGGAACGTATGCTGAATTTATGATGCCCTGTATGTTGAATAACGCACTGGTGTGATGCCCTGTATGTTGAACAACACACTGGTGTGATGCCCTGTATGTTGAATAACGCACTGGTGCGATGCCCTGCCCTGGCTGCTCAGGACAATATAACCTCTCTCCTTCTTCCTTTCCTCATCTTCCTCACCTTCCTCCTCTCCTTTTCCTCCACATTGTAGAAGAAGCACTCCGCGTACTGCCGGGAGCAAGAGACGGGCGGAGTTAGTTTAACAGGCACACCGGCTGAGAGAACATGTCAGGTGCACAGAGATAAGGACAGCAACAACACAGACAACAGTCACAGGAAGTAAGGTAAATATAGAGCACCTCTGTGTTGTACTCTTCCAGCCGAGCCTGAACACCGTCTTGATCCCCGTCTTTGATACACTGAATTATCCTCTCCACGTCCACGGCCGCCATGCCTACACAGCGACACAGACCGCCACAACGCTACAGACGCTGCCACTTAGGATAAATGCTGTACCGGTGAGCGCCATGACATTTGGGACAGAGACAATTTTTTCCGTGATTTAGCTCTGTACTCCCCAATTTTAGGTTAGTAGTCAAACAATTCACGTGTGGTTAAAGGGCAGACTGTCCGCTTTTATTAGAAGGGTATTTTTATACTACATTTTAGTCTCACCATCTGTAGAAGATACAACACTATTTACACACAGACCCCCCCATTTCAGGGCACTATAAAATTTGAGATAAATGTCTTCACAGGTGTTTCTGATTAGTCAGGTTTATTCAACTCCATTCTTAATGAGGGTATAATAAATCTTTCAGTATCTTGTCTTGATTCTAGGCTTTTGTTTGCCGTTGGAGTCTGTTATTGGAATGTGTCATCATGAGGACCAGAGTTGCGCCAATGCGCCAATGAAAGTCAAGGAAGCCATTATAAGGCTGTGAAATGAGAATGAACCATCAGAGACAAACTTTAAGCTTACCAAATTCAGCAGTTTGGAATACCATGATGAAAAAAGAGAGCATTGGTGAGCTCAGTAATCGCAAGATCTAAAGCACCCCTCCCCCCCCCCTCACCTGTGAAACATGGCGGTGGGGGTGTGATGGATTGGTCATGTATGGCTGCCACAGATACTGGCTCACATGCCTTCATTCATGATGTAACTGCTGATAGCAGCAACAGAATTAATTCTGTAGTGCACAGAAGCATCTTATCGGCTCAACCAAATAACTCCAAACTCATTGGACGGTGATTCATCCTACAGCAAGACCATGATCCCAAACATACTGCTAAAGCGACAAAGGAGTTTTTCAAGGCCAAAAACAGAAAACATTTTTTGACAGGTCATGTTGTTCACCCGCTCTGAATCCAACTGAACATTCATTCCATATGCTGAAGGGAAAGCTTAAGGCAACTAGCCCCCGAAACAAGCAGGAGCTGAAGATGGCTGCAGTACAGGCCTAGCAGAACATTACCAGAGATACTCAGCACCTGGTGATGTCTGTGGGTCACAGACTTCAAACATTCATGGCATGCAACGGATATGCAACAAAATACTCTAATAAATGAGTACTTTCATTTACATACCATTACATAACATTAATACTAGGGGTGACATAGCTCAGGACATAAGAATGGTTGTCTGGCAGTCGGAGGGTTGCCGGTTTGATCCCCGCCCTGGGCGTGTCGAAGTGTCCCTGAGCAAGACACATAACCCCTAACTGCTCTGGTGAGTGAGAGGCATCAATTGTAAAGCGCTTTGGATAAAAGCGCTACATAAATGCAGTCCATTTACCATTTACCATTAATATGTCCTGAACATTATGGTGCCTTGAAATGGGGGGCTATGTATAAAATGTGCTGTAATTTTTACACGGTGAAACCAAAGTGTATAAAAATACCCTTAAATAAAAGCTGAGAAAATGCACGTCAACCACATGCAAATCGTTTGATTACAAATGTAAAATTGTGGAGTACAGAGCCAAATCAAGAAAAAAATATGTTGCGGTCCCAAATCTTATGGAGCTCACTGTACATGCATATACAATGTGTGCACTTGTGACTCATGAAAACAGAACAGCCCCTAGAGGAGGCAAGGTCATAATTCAGATGTTATATGAGCAGATTATAATTATTACAGTTATGTAACCACAGTTGAAGTGAAGGGAGATTTCCGCTCAGTGATTTAATCTGTAGTCTGAATTTGTGAATGCATCCGTCCTGTTCATAGCACTGGGCTTATATGCTCCAGCACTGACAAAGTCACCTTGGATTAAGGTATAAGATAATTAAATGAATAATAGATTATTTTTAAATAACTGATCAGGTAAATTCAAACTGCAAGCAATTTGTTAATGCATATCTTAACAGGCTATATCATGCATAGTATTCTTTTTAACATATTACGCACCAACAACATTACTATGTCATACATTGCAATCTTTCATTTTCCGTAGAATGCTTAATCATGGTTAAATACTTTAGCTTTAAAAATACACATCCGAGTACAGCAGGTCATTCCTAGAGGATATAACGCATAATTTGTGTATATACGTTTATAAAAATGGCAGCGGGCTGTTTAGGTTAAATAAATTAAATACAGTGTGTTCCCACAGCTGCAGTCCATTGCAATATAATCTAAAAAAAAAAAGTTTGTTATTAGTAACAAATTTGATGTGATTAGTAACTTGGTCATAAATAATTCTGTCTCAAGAACAATATTTCTCAAAAACCACGCAATTACATAAAATGAGGAACTTATTCATAGCAGTAATAAACTTTTAATCTTATATGCAGGTAGTAATGTGCTTTATAAAGCACTTTAAGGAATGTAAAAGGGAAATATACAAAGTAACAATGGTCCCAAATTTCACAATGGCAAAGGTACAAACTAAATGTCTGTATCCATATGATTATAAATACAATATATTTTAAGCTTTGCTAGTTTAATATTCAAAGGAAAATCACAACAATACCGAAAAATACTTTTTTTCAGAAGAAAAATACAAACCCATACAGCCATACAAATGCAACCATAATGTCAGTCCACAAAATCAAAGAATACATGAAATACATTGGGTATGTGGTGTAATTATTTAACTACTGATCCCAGAGGTCCCCTCTTCCCCCCTTACCTACTGTGCTTCCTGTCAGATAGGTTCAGGTGTGACTCAGCGCGCTCCCTCTCTGAATTTTGTTCCTCAGTTTTGGTTTTCTTTTATTTTTGTACACAGTCTGCGGTCGGCTTTAGGTCTGTGTCTTTCAGTGTCACACTGACAGACACACTCTCTCTCTGTCATCCTTTTCTCTCTCCCCCTCTCTCTCCCATAATCCCACTGTGCTCTATATTGCATTCTAGTTTTCTTAATCTAATCCCCCCATCACCTCTCTCTCCAACTCTCAAACCTCTCTCTAAACCAGCTATTCTGATGCTCCGCTCTTTTCCCCCTGGTTGTTTTTCCAAATAATTTTGTTAATTTTCCATTTAGCTTTGTGCGTGACCATAAACTGGACCAAAAAATCGCACACATCTACACAACTGGACTCTATGTGCAATACACAGCCCACTGAGAAACAAACAAGTTGTGTTCTTGGTTTGTTTGGCGTTTGGGTTGTGGAAAAAGAATTCACAATTTCTCTGTGAAATAAAAGCAATCAGAACCAGCTTGACGTATCACCTTCTTAATACGGAAAATAAAGTGAAAGAACAATAATGAGACTATTGTCCTTTCAGATCAACCAATGCAAGGACAAGTTGTACTAACAAAGCATACATTTTATAATCATATAGGACATGTTATGTAGTGTGGGGGGCTTTGTACGTGTCTCTGCATGCGTGTGTGTGTGTGTGTGTGTGTGTGTGTATGATAATGACCAATAAAGTTTTCAAGGTTTCAACAAAGATAACAAAGTCAAAAAACATGACCGAACAGAGTGAGTTCTTTGTGCACGAATACAGAAACAAATGAAAGGGAGGTAGGCTTTATGTGCAGTGATCAGACGGCTGATTAGACGGTTCTGGTACTCATAGCATGCCCTGGATGAAGAGCCAGGGACAGATGAAAGCCAGAGAGAGATGGTAACATTAATAGGGGTAATTAAAATCGGGGGTATGTCTAATCAAAATGACTGTATAAAACAGTGCATTGGCCGAGGATCAGAACAATGGTGCTGGTGGTGGGGGGGGTCAGGTAATTACTGGGGCTCTGAAAGGGTGATTAACAGAGCGGAGAGAGAGCAAATGCAGTGTCCATCAAGGCAGGCCCCCAACAGGCTAGACACTGCATTAGAACTATGCTGAGGGAGCGGGAGGAGGTGGGGCCCTGTTTTGGGTTTATATATCAATAGGGGATTCCGCTCCATCTCTCTGACAGGCAAGCAGCAGATAACCTGGGAGCGCAGGTTTTGACTGGAGGACCCCAACGAAACATTTACGTAAGTTCTGCATCCGAATCCCTGTATTTCTCTTTATTCGGGCCATTTTCTCACACTGGAGCTGCCTCTCACCTTAATACCATTATGTTCCAATGATTTATCTCGCTCTGAACTTAATTCATCAACTAATGGCGGAAAGCTCTCGCGCTTGTTCTCGGGTGTAAGGAACTCAACTTTCGTCCCTGCTCTTGCTCTCTCTGCCGGCCTCTGCAGGATGCGCTTCGTCCATCTCGGCCTCCTCGCACTGTGCCTGCTGTGCGTGGCGCCCTCGTGTGGCGCTTTTGGAAATCGCCGGCTGTGTGGCATCCAGCTCGTAGAAGCGCTGCTGTTTGTCTGTGGGGAGAAAGGGCTCTTCTACCATCCCGGGAGAAGAGTGCGAGAGGAAAATATACGTAAGTAAACACGTTGCAAAAAATTTGCCTCTTCAGTAATAGGCAATTCATGCGTCGTGAGTGCATAACAATGTATTCTTCAAATATATTACCACTCTACAACTTTCTGCACTTAAAAATAAGAAAAAGTAAATGCCATTGCAAAATAAGTAGTGTTTTGTTCTCAACAATGAGTTAATGATGTGACGTTCTTCCCCTGTTTAGTATATGCAAAATCTTTTCATAGTTCAGAATGAATGTTTCCCCTGCTAAAAATCCCAGCTTAAAGGTATACTATGTAAGATTTTGCGGCCCTAGTAGACTTTGTGTTTGTAAACCCCACTTACACCTCCTTGGTCCTCAACCCCACCCACACCTCTGTAGAGGACACACCCTCGAGCACAACAAGCAAAATGTGAAGCAAAGAGGTGAGGTGGTCGGAGATATTGAAAATGGCATTTTTAGAAAAATGCATGATTCCGTGGTAACAGTAATTTTGCAGTGTTATAATGGTCTTTACACTGAGTGCACCCCTTAGTCTGTGGGAACATCGTACACAACTACCCTTTTCTCCAATTGGATACACCTTCTGCAGAAGGTCCTAAACACTGTATAATCTCTTCTTCCGACAGGAATCATGATGAGAGACAGCGCCTCCTTGCTGCGGGAGGCCAGAATGATCCTTGAGAGTGTAGAAGAGGGGCGAGCGAGCCGTAATGGAATGGCCAAGAGAGGGATTGTGGAGCAGTGCTGCCATTTCTACTGCAATTACTACGACCTGGAGAACTACTGCAACATATAAGAGCGGAGGGGTGCAAGTGTGGGTCAAGGGACTGGTGGGAGGGAAATGAGTGGGAAAATAAAAGACAGGAAGTTGTGAAGAGATCAGAGGAGAAGCTGAGAAAAAGAGGAAGTGGAGCAGCAAGGAATTTGTAAGGGGAAGAGTGGATGAGTCAATTTGGAGGAAAAAATGCTGTGTGGGAAGAACAGAGGACAGGATAGGGTGAGAGAGGGGATAGGGCAGGTTGGGTGCAGGAAAATAGTTTAATATCAGCTAAATGTCATTAATGATCATTTTTAAAGCACTACTTGATTAATTATTTCAGCAGTACTGGTCATTTTGATTACAACCCGTTTATTTGTTTATTTACCTGGAAATAAAAGCAGACGAAAACTCTTTGCAATTATCTGCGTATTCTTTGACTTCTAAATAGCCACTGCTACCGCAAATAAAATAATGATTTTAAACTGACTGCACTATTCGCAATATCAATTAAACTGCAGTGTGTGTGTCTAATCCGCAAAATCAGGCCCTGCGTTGAGTACTGTTATATAAAACACATGAAAACTAATCAAGAATAAAAGCTCATTATCTATATTCCATTTGAACACACATAGGATTTATAGTTTCACATGATTCCAAATGCGCACGTAATTGGCTCTGTTTAAACACAACTGTTTTGCCATTTCGAGTTTTATTTAAATATAACTTCAGCAAGTAATGAACTGTAACAGTACCAAACACAGTTGAGCACATTAGGGATAAGATTCCCTGGAGGACCTTGTACATGCAATGACAACCTGCAATAATGACAATTACAGTCACACAATCCGAGAATATATTTTCTCATTTTAAGAGAGACGCGAAAGGGGCTAAAATACAGGGATGCCCCGGGAAAATGGGACGTCTGGGCACTCTGTTAATAATCAATAAATGTTTGAGTTTAACCGCTATAGGCCAATTATAGTGGCCATGAGCACTATACTCACATTATACTCACTGTCCACAGTACTCAAGTCAGAGCAATTTGGCTTAAAAACATCATTTCCCGTCAAACCTTGCTGGCCAGTTTGTGTTCAGTGAAGAAAGTAAAATGGCGGCCGCGATCGTAAAAGGCCTGTAACGTTGTTCTTGCACAATACATTTTTAAAGCTTTAATTTTGCCATTTTAATTAGGTATATTTTACTAATGCCTGTAAATATGCGATAAGAGAAAATACGTAAAATTGTAGTAATTACAAAAGTTCCGGCAGCCTCCAGCCCACATCGCGAGGTACATAGTAAGTATGCAATGTTTGCTTTCTCTAGCTAGCTAGCTGGTGATGCTGATAGCTGGCTTGTTTAATTGCAAGCTTGCCACTTCGCATAATTCGTTTTAAATAATAACCTGGCTCGTATGTAGGTTGTGTTAGCCATATGGCTAGCTATGCAGCTTCCCAGTTACGAGCAGAATGTAACGTTATATGCACGATTCTGTACAGCCAATTGTTAGCTAGCTTGCATACTAACTAGCCAAAGGTCTATGTGTTTATTTTTGCTGGGGTTCTTGTCAGACGCGTAGGTGCCGGGTATCTAACTGTATTCCCCACTTCGATGGGGGAAATGATTGGCGGGTTGAGTTAGTTATATCTCTTTGGCATGAAAACTGACCGCTGGGCAAACAGACCAATTCACCAGGACATGGATTTATTTTTCGTCACCAATAACATGTGTCCAGCACTGATCCGCTAATGGGCTTCCTTTGGTGTTAAAAAGTAACATCATAGCTAACGTTAGCTAGTATGGCGCACATTGATTTCCTCATCGGCGATTCCTTAGCAGCAGGGCTGTGGATGATGAACAGATCGATTAAATTGGTTTTCTCGTACCTAGATGCCAGAGGAGGACGAATTTGACCAAGTCGATTCTGGCCGCCCTAGATCAAAGGTGCGTTTGTCTGAATGATACGGATATATAATACCACAGTGCATTTCTCCCTTTGGACATCTGTGATGGAGTGCTGGTCCCCTGGTGCTCATTACAGAATGTACGTACTTGTATATAATTTTCGCCAGTTTCGTTTTACATATGTAGCTGTTCCCAATGTGCACGCTTTATAATCCTGCACATATTTGGTTTATCCTTCCTGTTTTTCTTCATCCTGCTCCAATTCACTTCAGAAAGGAAAACGTCAAAGAGAGGAGGAGGGGGAGGAGAGGGAGAGCGAGAGGAGGGCGAGTCCGAGGCGTTGCCGAGCTGGGAGGGAGGTCGCAGAGGACCACCGCAGTGAACTAGTGAGTCTTGCTCAGTAGCGACTGCACTTAAGGTCGCGCGCAGCCCTGTTTTACTGTCAGATTCTTCGCCAGTTCTGCTTCCTCCGTGTCCAGATAGCCTGAATTGGCGCTGCTACTCTGCGCGTGTTAGCGCGCGCACTGCGGTAGGCTAATCGCTGTTCCTCTGTCCCAGGGTTCGGCGGCCCCTGTTGTCTCGGGGTCCCTCCTTCCCCCGGTCTCCCCGCGCTGCTCCCCCCATCAGTGCTTTGACGGGTGAGTGACAGACGGAGCGAGGCTGGATGAGTGCGCCGATTGCATGCAAAACAGCTGAATCAGTTCCAAATGCAGGTATAAACAAAAGTGCACAAACACTGTTGTACTGTGCCTACCCTGTTTTGAGATGGTTGTGTTTACAAAAGAGGTTTTTTACGTCTCAGGTTCGCTTCCTGGTAAATTTAAGCAAGTAAACTTAAAACCAGAAGATGATATTTATATTCTGCAATTCAACAGCCCACACAGAAAGTATGTGTTTCACAAGTTGACAGGATTTATTAGTTTTTAATGTAATTGTTTGTAAAGTTTTTTTGCCCCTCATATTGCGAATGGCTTTTAATTCATATATTCATGCATTTTATTGATTGACTAGTTGAACAAATGAATTGTATTCTAACATTCTCTAACAATGGATGCTGTGAAAATGAATTGTGCAACAGACCCGTAGAGTTTGTATTGCGGTCAGATTTCTCATCTCACACATACTTTCCTTCAAAAAGCAAAGATGGAAAAATTCTCTGACATGAGGTGAAGTGCTGAAGAGCTGTGTCAGAACTGCTTGGTAGATCTAAAATCTTTACCCACAGAGGGCCTCTTTAATGATTACACTATTAATCACACCTTCCAACTCGTGTTGCCCTGCACAATACGATGCTAAGCGCAGTCCATGTGTTTTAAGCCTGAGAAGCGTCTGCTAGCTCCCTGGGCCCTGCAGGGTATAGAAGGGTATAGCCCCCCACCCGGGATGACCAGCTGCTAATCAGCTCAGCAGAGTACCCTAACCCCCCCCCCCCCCCCCCCCCCAGGATGACCAGCTGCACCCTGGCGCTAATGCTGGGGAGGGAGCAGGGATAGAACGGCAACAGCCACCGTTCCCAGAATGCCTTTGGGCCTCTGTAATTTAGACTTTTATTTAACAAGTCCATTGTCTTCGTATGACCTCTGTTCACCGTGTTTACATGGATGGATAACGGGGAGGGACTGTCGCGGAATGACTAAAGACGCGACTTCCTCTGTGGTTAATTAGTAAAAGGTTGCGGTCGCGGTAACGTGTCCTCTCCCTCCCCCGTGTTTGTATTGGCTCTCCCTGTTTCCAGTGTGGATTTCGACGTGGAGCTGACTGCCGAAGTTAGACTGGAGGGTGGACCTGCCTTCACCGTCCTGTCCTCCGTCGCACCTGGTGTGCCAGCCAGGAAGTCAGGTAATTCACCCTTTACAGGCTGGGAATTGTAGTCCAATGTCAGATCAGAAGGCCGAATTGTAAAAAAAAACCAAAACATTCAGTTTAATGTTTATGAAAACAAATCTATTTGTCTTTTGTATATATTATTATTGCACTAAACATAAGTGACATAACACATGCATGTGCAATGAAATTAGACGCGTCTCCTTTAAGTTAACCGTGTGGTTGCCAAATGAGCTGTAATCCAATATGTAGGGTGAGTATTAATCTGTTCCATTTATTGGCCAGGTGCCTTCACCCATCGACTACCCTCGCTGCTGAACCATCCCTCCCTCTCGTGGAGACCCAGACTGAAGGGGCACCTGGTGGATACCTGCCGCCCTCCCTGCCGTCCTCCCTGCCAGCCTCCCTGCCGGCCTCCTGCCTCCCTCCCTTTCCAGCCCCGCGACGCTTCCGCGACCCCGCTTTTAAAAACGAGCGCGGCCCCCACCTCCGCGGCCGGCGTGGTCGACGCGCCCAACAGGACCCCCCTGCCCTCGTCCCCGTCGACCCCGCCCTCGTCCCCGGGCTCCTCCCCCTCGTCCTCCTCCCCCGGCTACCGCGACGACCGGGCCGGGGGCGGAGCCGTCGCCAACGGCACGGGGGACCCCGTGTCCTCCACCTCGACCGCCCTGCGCCCCCCGTCCCTCCCGCTCTCTCCCTCCGCCAACCCCTCCGCCCGCGCCTCCTCCGCCTCCGAGGGCGAGCGGGAGAGCGGGGGCGCGTACGACCCTTTCCACCCGCCAGCAGAGGAAGAAGAGGAGGAGGAGGAGGAGCGGGATGGTGACGCGGGGGAAGAGGGGGAGAAGTACGACCCTTTCGACCCCACGGGCTCCCCGGACTCGGAGGCGATGAGGGAGCGAGCGGTGGAGAGCGAGGGAGGGAGCAGCCCGGAGGACGAGAGCAGGGAGCCGCAGCCCGCCCCCGGGGGGGGCGAGACCGGGGAAGAGGACGGGCGGGGCTTGGAGGGGAAAGACACGCCTCCTCCAGACTCCACCCGCCCGCCCGCCTCCGCCCGCACCCCCTCCCCGCCGCCGAGGCGCAAGGAGACCAGGGAGAGGGTGAGGGAGGCCAAGAGGAAGGGCGGGAAGCGAGGGGCGGCGGGGGGGGGGAGGAGGCGCCGGAAGGAGGCCAAGGACTCGGGCGACTCGGAAATCGAGGAGGGCGAAATCGTGGGGGCGGGCGAGAAGGAGAGGCAGCGAGAGAGAGAGAGGGAGAAGAGGAGGAAGAGGGGAGGGACGGGCGGGGGCGAGCCCTTCCTCCTGCCCGGCCCCAAAGTGGAGAGGATCCTGCGGGTCCTGGACGGGGACGAGTTTGTGTCGGTGCGGGCGGACGGCGACTGGCAGGCGGGTGGGGGTGGGGGTGGGGGTGGGGGTGCGGGCAGGGGGTCCGCTGCGTCCGGCCCGGGCGATCTGAGGGCCAAGCTGCTCAGCAGGCGGAGGGAACGATACAGGTCCTGCCCTTCCTCTTCCCTCTCTCCTCCTCCTCCTCTCCCTCTGCCGCTCCCTCCTGCCCCCTCGCGCCTCCCTCGCCTCGCCGCCCCTTCGGAGGAGCGTGGCGGCCGGAGGTCGTCCGGGAGCTCCAAGGAGAGGGAGAGGCGCAAGCGAAAAGAGGAGCGAGGAGAGGAGAAGGCGGAGAGGAGGAGAGGGAAGGAGGGAGGCAGCCAGGAGAGGAGAAGAAGGGATAAAGGGAAGGATGGGCCGGGAAGACAGAAGGAGGGGACGGAGAAAGAGGACAGGAGGAGGAAGAGGAGCGGCAGCCAGAAGAGGAGGCGGAGTCCCTCCCCCTCACGCTCTCAGTCGCGTGCCTCCTCCCTCCAGGAGCGACGCGGACAGCGGTCCTGGTCCGACCCCTCTGAGGACCAGGACCGGGAGAGAGACCAGGACCGCGCCCGGGAGAGGGAGAGGGAGAGGGGGAGAGGCGACAGGGAAAGAGAAGGAGGGGGGGATGGCAGAAAGAGCAGGAGAAAGAGAGAGCGAGAGAGGAGGGGGGTGAACGGGGAGGCGCACAGCAGGGAGAGGGGGAGCGGCGGCGGGAGGAGGGAGGGGAGGAGCAATCCGAGCAGCCGGGAGCGGGAGAGGGACAGGAGGAGGAGGGACGGGCGGCCCGTGGTGCCCCCCTCCATCCAGGACCTCAACGGCTCGGACCTGTACGCCATCAAGCGCACCATAACGGTCACCACCACGACCACCACCACCACCGTCCCGGGGTCCCCCCCGCCCCCGAACCCCGCCCGCCGCAGTCCCCAGAGGAGCCGCGACAAGCCCCGCAAGAAGAAGCGGAAGAGGAGGCAGCGCGCGGAGGAGCACGAGCAGGAGGAGGAGGAGGACAAGGAGGAGGACGACCGGACGAGCCCGTCCCGCGACCCGTCCCCGACGCCGCCGAGGCCGCGGTCCTACGACTCGGACCGCCTTTCCGAGACGCTGGCGGCCGAGGCGCTGTCCCTGGACGGGGAGGCCCTGGATTCGGACTACCCCTCCCCGGAGGACTCTCCGCTGCCCCGCCCCTTGCCTCAGACCCCGCCCCCTCCCCCCGGCCCCGAGCCCAGGCCCAGGCCCAAGGGCGGGAGGCGCGCCAAGAAGAAGTCCCGGCCGAGCGGGAAGGCCGGCCCGTCGGAACCCCCCCTCGGAGCCGAGCCCGGCAAGGGCCTCTCCTCCCTCTCCCCTCCGCCGTCCCCCCCCGCCCCCCCCGCGCCCGCCCAGCCCGCTCCCTCGCCCGCCAAGAAGCGGCGGAAAGTGGGGAAGGAGAGGGAGAAAGGCGGGAAGAAGGAAGGCGGCCGGTCGGGCAAGCACGGCAAAGCCGCCGGCGGCGTCGGCAGGAAGAGGAAGCTGCAGTCCAAGGTGTCGGTCCTGGTGCGGGAGGGCGTGAGCAGCACCACGGGGGTGCTCGGGGGGGCGGGGAAGCTGGGCGCGCTCGGTGGGATCCAGGCTGGGGGAGGCGGCGGCGGCGGCGGGGGGGTCGTTGGGGGCTCCATCGCGGTCGTTTTCCGCAGGGACAACGAGAGCCGGTCGCCCTTCCTCAAACCCTGCTCCGAGCCGGTCGCCGTTTCGGGGAGGGGCAGCGACGTGGGCAAAACGCATAGGCGAGGCGCCCTGGCCCCCCCTCCTTCCTCCTCTTCCTCCTCTTCGTCCCAGCCGTCTGTCCTCAAATCCAAGAAGGCCAGGCCTAGCTCCACCACCTCGGCCTCCTCCTCCTCCGCCTCGTCGCCCTCCTCTTCCTCCGCGGCGAAGCAGAGGCGGAAGAAGGGAAGGGAGGGCAGGGAGAAGAGAAGGGGCGGGGCCGGGCAGGAGGGGGAGGAGCTGAGTCGCGGCGGGGGCGGGGGCTGGGGCGTCGCCGGGCTGGAGGTCCAGCCGGGGGTGGCGGTCGGCTCCAGGTCCTGCAGCCCGCCCTCCTGCCTCCCCACCTCCACGCCTTCGTCCTCGTCGGCGAGCAACGCCGCGCCCTCGTCCCCGCCCCTCACGCCCCCCCTCTCTCTGCCCCCCGCCCTGGACACGCGGCAGTCCACGCCCGACTCCCAGACCGTCGACAGCAGCTGCAGGACGCCCGAGGCCCCCTTCCTTGCGGATGACCGTGCGTCCCAAACGCCGGCCGCCCCCCTCGCACCCCCCTCCAGCGCCCCCACCAGCCCCCCGCCTTCGCAGGCCCCGCTGGGTGGGCCCTGCCCGTCGGCCCCCGATCTGAAGACCCCCCCCGAGGAGCAGGAGGCCCACCCTTCCCCGCCCTCCTCCTCTTCCTCGCCCTCCTGCTCCATACCCACCTCCCTCTCTCAGTCCCTGCCTCCCTCCGCCCCTGACCCTTCCTCTTCCTCCGTCTCGTCGTCCACCGGCAAGCCGCCGCCCCCGCCGGCGGCCCCGCCCCTCCCCTGGAGCCTGCAGACGGGGGTGGACTGCACGGCTGGGGGCGTGCTGGCCTGTGAGTACCCCAGTCTTCCTCCCTCTGTCTCCCTGTCACTCTGTCTGCCCCTTTCCCTCTTCGCCGCACTCTGTTTCCCTCAGGTAGAACTTATTCATGTGTGTGTGTTTTTTTGAGGGGGTGGCGAGGGTTAGAATTGGTGCAATAATTATGGAGAAAAAGGACAGAACAAAAACAACACTGCTTCTCTGTGTTTGGACTAGCGTATTACCTCACGGTGTTATGAACACCTGCAAACTTTGTGTTTGACATACCACGGTTTCTCCCTAGAATACAAAAAATCTTTTTGGGCGGGGGCAAATCTGTTTGGGCGGGGCGCCCAAATGAAGTGGGGAACAGTGGGAAGCGGGGTCGGTCTCTGTGTGCTTACACACACACATCAAGATGGCCGTCCTGAGTGAAGAAGATTTCTAATTCAGTTTCTTGTTTTTTTTTTTTTTTTGGTTGGGTTAGCTTAGTTACATCTTGCGTTTCTTCCCTATTTTCCCTCCTTGTGGCGGGGGATGGGGGGGGGATTTGAGGGAGCGCAGAGGCGTGGGGTGCGGGTTAGGCTGAGGTAGGCCGGCTGTTGTCTTGCAGCAGTGCAGGGGGGAGGGGCGGTTAGAAGGCGGTGTCTTGTGGAAGGTATGGAAATCGGTAAAATGATTTTGCCTGTGATGTCATTGCCCCCCCCCCCCCGCAGTGACGGCGCTCCTGTTTAAGATGGAGGAGGCCAACGTCGCAGGCCGAGCCAAAGCCCACGAGTTCATCCAAGCCACCAGCCAGGTCAGACTCTGCACGGCTAGCCGCTCTAGCCCTCCTCTCTGTGAATGTGCTTGCGATGAGCAACGTTAGCCTGTGTCCCTAAGACATTTCTGACCTGACATTTCAGATTCTCTCACAGGCAAATCAGAGCCAGCCTCAGCAGCACCCGCCTGCGTCCTCTTCGTCGTCCGCCTCGTCCTCGCAGGCGCCGCCCCTTCCGTCTCTGGCCCCTCCCCCTGCCCAGTTCGTCCTCCGCGGCTCGCTCCCGTTGGCCGGCGGCACCAAGGCCGGCCTGTCGGCCGGCGGCGGTTGTGCGCAGACCCCGCCCGCCCCCGTGCCGACGGGGTCGTCGGGAGGACCCGGCGGATCGAGCGAAACTGGTTGGGACGGTGAAAGCAAAGACCCCGAGAAGGTTAGGGCCGCCGTTTTTCGTTCTTGTGTTCTCGCTGCAGCCTTTACATCGCATGTAAAT
>CM077300.1:10355000-10457500 GCA_039654925.1 Anguilla pacifica | reverse complement strand
AGGTCTCCAGCACCAGTAGTGCTCCTCAGCGTAGCTGTGAAAGGTCTCCAGCACCAGTAGTGCTCCTTAGCGTAGCTGTGAAAGGTCTCCAGCACCAGTAGTGCTCCTTAGCGTAGCTGTGAAAGGGGACCCCTTACAGGTTATTCCTGCGATTTGGACAGAGCCCGAACCTGCTCCATCCGTTTGTCAGGGTGCACAGTCGACTTGACCACAGAAGGCCCGTCTAGACCAGTGGTCTCCAACCCTGGTCCTGGAGAGCTACAGGGTCTGCTGGTTTTCAAGTGACTCTGCACCTCGTGAATCAATTAGAGCAGTTGATTGCACAGTTAACTCACCTGGTGTCTTGGGTCTCAATTGGGTGCTGATTTTAAGATGAAAACAAAAACCAGCAGACCCTGTAGCTCTCCAGGACCAGGGTTGGAGACCACTGGTCTAGATGTTCTGGAAAGGAGAGTTGAAAGTGTGTGAGTAGTTTTTACTGCAATCTGATTGGTTCCAGCAAGTTTGAGATGGTGTCATGTTATAAAAAACTGCATCACCCATTGGTGGGAAATCTTCATCTCACGCCAGTGCCAACCTGCTGCTTATTCAGCTGGTATAACCTCTTACCTCCATAACATTCAATCTAATGAGCTGGAACATTCTGGAGACATTACCTGGGGGTATCTCAGAGGCTGGATGTTGACTGTCAGTTTGGTAGTGGGTAACATATCGCAAGCTCCTCTGCAAGAAGCTGGACAGTTCAGTGCAAAGAACAAACCAAAATGGAACTGAAATGAGTGGGGGGAAAATGGAAAGATGTAAATCAGTCATATCCTCTCTGCTTCATGTGGAGCATTGCATTGTGGGATTCAGAGGCAGGGAAAACAATGGAGTGCGGGAATGTAATTACTCCCTCCCCTTTCATGAATGGGAACCGAAGGCCACTTGGTGTGGCTGCCATATTTCTTTAGCCCCCACCCCCCGAAGCAAGGGAAAGGAAGAGCGCATAGCACTCGGATCCGAACGCACCCTTAGCTTTCGCATTGCGGGAAGCAGTTCGGAATGTTTGCTTCCTAATTCTGCTTAGGAAACTCCCATTACCTGGGAATGAAAGGACCCCAGACCTGGCGCACATAACAACTGTTGCGGCTGGAACGCTTGTCGCCTGGTGTCAGTCATGAAGCAGTTTAACGCGACTAAGCGATCGCACATCACCCAAACTCCACACGAACTGAGTTGACGGCTGGAAGCGGTCCAATACTGCATGCCATGGATAGAACAGTCGATTAGATAAGATCACCATTCTTAGGTTTACGTGCGTAAAAATATTTAAAACGCCGAAAGGGATTGGAGCGAAAAAAAAATTTAGGGTACAGGAGTAGAGTCCGCTGGGTAGGTTATTACGATGAAACTCGCTGTGCTTCAAGCATTTGTGAAATAGGCGGTATACACACTTTCGCTAATTTACTGTATTCATTTCAGAGACAACAGTGACAAGACTAGGTAATACTGAATAAAAGGGAGGGGTCTGCCGTGTATACGCTATTCGGACTACACACTTCATTGTTGTAACACTGCACTGTGGAAGCCCGTATAGCTTTTTCTGCATTGAATGTCCAATGAAGTAACATGAAATATAAGCTACATAAATTATATACAGAGCTATATATTAAAAATATGTAGTTTCTAACAGGATTCCAATTATGAGGCTAGAATCGCCTCTGCGACTTTTGACGCAGTGGAGACTTTTTTTTTTGCTTTAAAAATATATGGTTGCACTCGATGATATGGTAGTCTATAAAGCTGTTCTGAATAGACTAAAAGTATAAGCTAAAATCCATTGTCTCATTTGTTGTTGTGGTTGTTGTTGCGATGTTTGACATGCGATCGATGCGCAATAACTCAGAACGTGACATTTAGTAGCTTCCATTCGCCTACACCCCTGGAATGCCACCCGCCAAGTTCTTGGGTGGCAGATGAGACGACGCCGTATTTTGCTCTTTTCAGCCCGTGTATCTCACACTCATGCCTAAAGGTGATTACCGACCACGTTTAGAAACACGAAACCAAACTAAAACTACGCGCACAAAAAGATGACATGGTAATTAAGGTTAGTCTGATCTTGACAACAAAACCGCACAATTTGCTAATCACACATTTTGTTGGCTGCCTGTTGCCCGGCTAGCTGTCTTCGTCACTCATTTCCCCCACATCCCCCACCCCTTCATCCCTTCCCCATGTTTCTAACCACGCCTCACCTGAGCCAGTGCGTGTTCCGTATAGCCAACAGAACTTCACGGCAACTTCGTATATACTTCCCACTGGATTCCCACACCGGACAGCGTGTAGGCGGGGCGAACGGTACCCTGAGCGGCTTTTCTGAGTCGACTTTTCACCGAAGTCCGTGGTTTGTGATTTGACGTAGAATTAAAAGCTTCGCACGCAACTTTCCGATCACCAACATCACCTCGATCTGCACAGAACATACCAGAACATACACATCAACAGGAAAGAAAATGAAGGAAACGGAGGTAGAGAAAGAAGTAAAAGGGGGGAGAGCTGCAACGAGTAAAACTGAAAAAGACCAGGTACGGATTACATCTGAATTGAATGCAGGGTGCAGAGTATTATTTTTGTCCTTAGGTCTTCAGTGGCACTTCAAGAAACTTCTGTAACATACCATTGAAAATTACGCTTACGCTGTTGCCTATACACAGATGAGGTGTTTATACAGACAATACGTAAGTGGGACGCACAACCTGTAATCCATACATGAATCCGGCCAGGTTAGAAAATAGGCGATGGCAACAAGAAATAGGCTGTGCACACGAGTTAGTAACACAACGGAGCGTAAAACAAATGCTGTGACGCGTACCCTGGCGACTGGGTGTAGGTGTCGGAATGTATTTTATTTTTCTGCTTATTTTTTGAGGGGGGCTTGGGTCGCCTTTGCACAATTTGTTATATTAATCCATTGGCATAAACAATATTGATATGGGACTGATGGTCGTATGTATTCCGATGGGAAAACTTTGCATTAAGTTCGATGCACTGGCTGTAGACTCATTGGAAGCAGACTGTCGCGACAAGTTCTGACTTGAGTCTGCTGTTGTCATTCCTACTATTTGACGAGTAGGCAACACCTCGTACCTGCCGAGAGGGGCGCTTCCAGGTGTGTCATTCACAGTCGAACCGGCTGAATAAGCACAGATTTCAAACTCTCTCTCTCTCTCTCTCTCTCTCTCTCTCTCTCTCTGTCTCTCTCTCTGTCTCTGTCTCTGCCTCACACACTCACACGCACAGACACACACCGCGCGCTTGATGTGCTGTGGGACAAGAGTGTTCTCCATAACGATCCTGCTCGTAAAACCCAGCCAGTAAATCAATAATGAAGAATGGCATTGGCCTTGAAACTTGCCTTTCAGCGTACGACCTCCTCTCAAAGTTTGCTCTATCTATTTTTGCGGTTAATTTGCACTTTCTGCCGCATGGTTTTAATCGCATTTCGGAAATCCATTTATTACCACCAGTTTATCGCGGGTTTGATGAATCTATGCATTTATGAATCATCAATTATTTTCGGCCAACGATAGCGAATATCTTGGAGGATTTGGGATTAAACAAACCCAGTATCTCGTAAAACATCCATCGATCTTATTTACACCGTAGTTCCTACAGCCTATCATTTAAAAAGTACTGTGTTTTAATGTTCCTGCCCCCCCCCCCTCCCCTCCCCTCCCCTCCCCTCCCCCCGCCCTTAACTGACTCGGCGAGGGCGAGGCCCTGCAGGTGAGCTGTATGTTGATGGGTAAGCGCTGTACTCCGGGCTTGTGCCCAAAGCGTGGCGTTTTTCCCAGGCACGCGACACATGTGGGTCTGCACTGATGTACGTCGCTCTGGATAAGAGCGTCTGCCAAATGCCTGTAATGTCGCCCCCGGCGCAGATCGGCGTTTTGTAAAACAGACAGAGGAAGTAGAATCCACTCCACCCAGCGTTTACGCCGCATCCTGTATGTCATCTAATGACCCTCGGACTGTAGGAGACTGCTGTGGGAAATTTGGGCTTAAGTTAATCAGACATCTCAGACTACAACTACTGATCTAGGATCAGCTGCCCCCCGACCTTATCCAGGCCTCCTGCACTGTGAGTTAAAAGGCAGAACTGATCCGAGACGAGCGCTCCTGCTCTGGGGTGCGTTATGAATTCGGCTGAATGCCGTGTGCTATAGAGATGCCTGCTGCATACAATACTGCGTACACCATTCAGAACACAGAAAACAAACAGACACTTAGAATCGGGAGATGGATGACAAGTGAAGCGACAAATGGGTGCATAAGGGGTTTATTCTTCTAAATACGCCTTGGCCCATGGGGTCTTCTCCACGCACTTGTTTTCTCTCTCTCCATCACGTTGTGTGGAGGAGTGCGAAACGGTTGCATGATGTCATTTCCTGTTAGTTTTGACACAAATATGCGTCTGTTTGCATCAGACGAGATGTCAGCTGAGGAGAGGCTTTGTTGTCCACGCGCGCTGGCTGCAGACATGCAAAGCGCTGTTGCTGCATATGGATGTGCATGCGCTGCAAAACAAGGTCTCACACACACACACACACTCACAGACCAGAACCAGGTCCAGCATGTGCACGCATGCACGGACACACACACAGACACACACACACGCAGTGCAGACCTGTGTATGTGAGTGGGTTGAGATGTGATGGATAGTTTGGGATGGGATAGGTTAGGATGGGATAGGTTGTGTTGGGATGGAATGAATGGGTTGGGATGGGATGGGATTGATAGGTTGGGATTGATGGGTTAGAATGGGGATGGATGGTTTTGGTTGGCATGGATAGGTTGTGATGGGATGGATGGGTTAGGATGGGATGGTATATCTCCATCCACACACTTTGAAGTTTGATGTCAAGCCCTTGTGTTTATCAGCTGACTGCAGATCCTCTGATCCCCCAACCCCCCCTCCTCTTGATGTGTTTAAACACATGCTTCTCTCTCTTTCTCTCTCCGCGTTTCCTGACTCCCATACATGAAATATGACTCCTTGCATTCTTCAAGTTCTTTGCCTCCCTCCTTCCTTTATTCTTTCCCTCTAGTCACATCTAATCATCCCTCTCTCATTGGCGGTGTTGGTAAAACTCCCCCTAATCCCACTTACCGCTTAGCACCCCTCGCTAAACGTTCCCAGACTGTCACCCCCACCCCACCTATCTCTAGCACTCTCCTCCTTTCTCCAGCACTCTCCCCCTCTCTCTTCCCACTCCTCCTCTCGCCTCCCTCTCTCCTCCCACTCCCCCTCTCTCCTGTCTCTCTCCCTGTCTCCTCCCACTCCCCCTCTTCCTCTTGTCCTCTGTTGGGTGGAGCTAAGGAGCGAGGAAAGGATGTGAGGAACAGATGCAAGGAGTGAAGATTAGTCACTAGAACGAACCCCATGACCTGGAGTCTGCAGGACTTTGCCTAGCATTACAATCCTACTGCGGACACTGTTATCCACACCTACTTCCGATACAACCCGCACTCCCACACCAGCCAGTCCCAAGTCACTGAATCTACGTTGATTTATGCCAGCCTAAAGCTATGATATGAATAGAGCAAATATTTTAAATGATAATAACTGTATGAACTATGATGCAAATCCATTACGTAATCATACGTAAAAAATCATTTGCATTCAGGTAACACCCATGAAGCCATTAAAATCATGCTATAACTGCTGACACATCATTACATAAGAGAGGAGTGCAGGGGGAGAGGCCTGGAGGACAAGGCACTCCGGAATTCCGAGACGAGGTGGGATTTATGTCGGCTCTCTGTCGGATTTCTGCTAACTGGAAACTGCTGGCTTTAACAGCCAGGTTTCCCTGGGTTACCACGGCTGAAGCCCTCCATTGGCCCAGACTCGCACACACAAAAAAAGACAAGCCAAAACCCCGCCCCATTGGTCATATGGGCGGACAGTCGGCAGCGTCGAACCTTTCGCGAGTCATTCTGCCATATGCATGCATTCTGCAAAACAGGGAACAAAAAGATGTTAAATAAAATCATTTTTTAAATTTCAGAGCTGGATACCCAAGATTATCAAAAAGAGGGTGTGCACAACATTTGTTGAAGATTCCTTCAGGTAAATTCCTCCTAGTTGTGTCATAACTGTGTGATGCACAGTCCTTCCAGTCAATGTTTATACATGCTGCATTAAAGCACTGCCTCTGTGTAATATTGAATGCCCTGTCCGTTGTATGTAATATACAGATGCTTTTCCTCAGAGTCAGTGTAATGTTGATTGTTTTGTCAAAACGTACCATCCCTCTGTCCCTCAGTAATGTTGCTCTGTTATGACGTACAGCCCCTCCATCCCTCAGTAATGGTGCTCTGTCATGACATACAGTCTCTCTGTCCCTCAGTAATGGTGCTCTGTCATGACATACAGTCCCTCTGTCCCTCAGTAATGGCGCTCTGTCATGACATACAGTCCTTCTGTCCCTCAGTAATGGCGCTCTGTCATGACGTACAGTCCCTCTGCCCCTCAGTAATGGCGCTCTGTCATGACATACAGTCCCTCTGCCCCTCAGTAATGGCGCTCTGTGCCAGTGCGGGGGCGTGCGGGAGATGCACGGCTCTGTCGCCATGGGGGACTTTTTCGGGGCAGCCATTGTGAGCCAGTGGGAGAGCGGCCAGCACTCTTCAGAGTACCCCACAGACGCCTTCGGAGAGCTGGAGTTTGCTGGCGCAGGGAAGAGACACAGCTACGTGCGTACCCCCCTACATACTTCATTCCATCACTCCTTCCTCTTCATCACAAAGCCACCAGTACTTCAGACGCCCAAAAGGCTGTAAGATCCACCAAACATATGACCAAAAATCTGTTAGACAGGCAAACTCAAACTACATTCAAAGAATTAAAGAGCACATTTGACTCTGTGTGCCATTTTAGATTTGTAACCACACCATTCACTTGTGGTTTAAGTGCAGATTCTCAGCTTTCATTAAAAGATATTTTAAATACATTTCAGTTTCACTGTGTAGAAATTATAGAACTTTTTATACATAGTCCCTTCATTTCAGGTCACAATAATGTTTGGGACAAATGGCTTCTAATGGTGTTTCTGATTAGTCAAGTGTGTTCAATTGCTTCCTAAGTGCAGATATGAGAGATCTTTCAGTATCTAGTCTTGATTCTAGGCTTTTGATTGCCTTTGCAGTGTGTTACTGGCATTTGTCAACATTGACATGAGTCAATGGAAGTCAAGGAAGCCATTTTGAGGAAAAAAAGTCATAGACATAGGCCAAACATTAGGCCTGCCAAAATCCACTGCTTGGAACATCATCAAGAAGAACGACAGCACTAGTGAGCTCAGTAATTGCAAAGGGTCTGGTCGGCAAAGGATAACCCAAACATTATGATGCCCTGAAATGGGGGGGCTATGTATAAAAAAAGTGCTGTAATTTCTACATGAGGAAACCAAAGTGTAGTTAAAAAAGCTGATAATTTTAACCACATGTGAATTGTTTGATTACAAATATAAAATTGTGGAGTACAGAGCCAAATCACAAAAAGTATATTTTTGTCCCAAACATTACGGAGCTCACCCTATATCAGTGAGTCCTGGCATTATGAATTTCTTGTTCTCTACACCTTCTTGCCAAAAAAATTATCTTTTTATCCTTTTATAGCATTTTACTATTTATTATTGTTTAGTCACATGGGTTACTATAGATGAGATAATTTTAGTGACACAGTGTTATGGTTCACTCACACAGGTTACTATAGATGAGATAATTTTAGTGACACTGTTATGGTTCACTCACACAGGTTACTATAGATGAGATAATTTTAGTGACACAGTGTTATGGTTCACTCACACAGGTTACTATAGATGAATACAGGGTAACCGAGTGTTGTGCAGAGATGGGATGGGCATTCTACCGCAGGAGGAAAAAAAAATTTCACACCGTGACTGATGGTGTCTATTTCAAAACAGTGCACCATTGTACACGCTATATCCTGGTTTAGTTCGTATTGCATGTCTCTCTCTCGATCTCTCTCTCTCTCTCTCTCTCTCTCACACACACACACACACACACACTCTCTCTCTCTCTGTTTCACATAAGCACATTTATATGAAGAGCATTACATTACATTACATTACAGGCATTTAGCAGACGCTCTTATCCAGAGCGACTTACACAGCTTTTACATTGTATCCATTTATACAGCTGGATATATACTGAAGCAATTCTGGTTAAGTACCTTGCTCAAGGGTACAACGGCAGTGTCCTTACCCGGGAATCGAACCTGCGACCTTTCGGTTACAAGCCCAGTTCCTTACCCACTGTGCCACACTCCGTCCAAGAGCAATCCAAGCTATGTGCATGCCGATTGTGATACTCCTCAAACGTAGCGGAGAGGAGAATAGCGAACATGGCGCTGATGTGAAGGTAGCTGCAGTTATGCTTGTATAATTTAGCACACTCCTGTCGGGTATTTACCCCTCTTGTGCATTCAGGGTCATGTTGCTTGCTTAAGCTCAGCGCTAAGCTCCTAGGCTCAGAACACAGCCACGCCTCTTCTTTTTTCATACGCCACAATCACTCCATCATTTGAGTCGCAGCTTGGCACTGTTTCTGAGGTTATAATGACTCGGTGGATAAAGCCCATCTAGTGTGTTACAATACACCCTGCTGTTCAGAGTATTTATTAGTGGAGTCCAAGTGTGTCGGTGTACTGTGATGACCCTCTGGTCATGTGACTACTCCCCTGCTTCCCCCACCCCACCCCCCCCCCCGTCCTAATCCCTACAGTTCCTGCGCCTGTCCTGTGACACCCCCCCGGAGATAGTGTACACCCTGATGACTGCCCACTGGGGGGTGCCCGCGCCCAACCTGGTGGTGTCGGTGGTGGGGGGGGAGGGCAGGGACAAGGTGAAGCCCTGGGTTCGAGAGGTGCTGAGACAGGGGCTTGTCAGGGCCGCACAGAGGACAGGTGAGCCTCCTCCGACTTCTCACCCTCTGACTCCGCCTTCTCGCCCTCTGACTCCCTTCTCGCCCTCCGTCTCCTCTTTCCCCCTCCGACTCCACCTTCTCGCCCTCCAACTCCACCTTCTCGCCCTTCAACTCTGCCTTCTCACCCTCTGACTCCGCCTTCTCGCCCTTCGTCTCCTCTCTCTCCTGTTCCCCGGCTTCCCGTGAGCACACGCGCGCGCGTGCTCTCCACATGCGATCCGCGCATGTGAGGATGCAGTGATTTCTTCATTGAAAGACGGTGGATGTGTTTCACGCCCCACAACCAAACTCAGGCAGGTTTTTGACTGGTTTACTCCACCCTGGACCAGCAGCATTAACCCAGGAAACGCTACAGACCTGGGCCTGCGTTCATAAGTCATCTCCGAGTAGGACGACGATCAGTTTTGCCTTTTAGCCCATAATGGATAAGGTTAGGATACAGACATGGAAGAACCGATCTTCTGCGATGTTTCATGACTGCTGGCCCCAGGTCATAATTTCGGTTTCCCCTGAGTCCGAACCAAGGCTTAGAGAATTCCAGTCATGTGCCTCAGCCCATTCTAACTGAAATTACGTCCTCAGGACGTCCTGTTTCTGAACCCACTGAAGAATGAAGAATAGAAATTTGTGTGACTCAAACACCCGTTTCCTGAAAGACCAGCCTTGTACTGCACAGTATTGTGAAAATAATTTATTTTACTTTAACAAATTTGACCAAAGTGAATATACTTTTTTTAAAAGTGACAGTTATCTTTTGATAATCTCTAAAATCTCTGTATCTGCGCTAAGCTTTGACCTGGCTGTTGGTTGTTGTTGTTGTCCATCTCCTGGCTGTTGGTTGTTGTTGTTGTGCATTTCCAGGCTGTCAGTTGTATGTTGTCCATCTCCAGGCTGTCGATTGTGTGTAGTCCATCTCCAGGCTGTTGGTTGTGTGTTGTCCATCTTCAGGCTGTTGGTTGTGTGTTGTCCATCTCCAGGCTGTTGGTTGTATATTGTCCATCTCCAGGCTGTTGGTTGTATATTGTCCATCTCCAGGCTGTTGGTTGTATGTTGTGCATCTCCAGGCTGTTGGTTGTGTGTTGTCCATCTTCAGGCTGTCGGTTGTGTGTAGTCCATCTCCAGGCTGTTGGTTGTATATTGTCCATCTCCAGGCTGTTGGTTGTATGTTGTGCATCTCCAGGCTGTTGGTTGTGTGTTGTCCATCTTCAGGCTGTTGGTTGTGTGTTGTCCATCTCCAGGCTGTTGGTTGTATATTGTCCATCTCCAGGCTGTTGGTTGTATATTGTCCATCTCCAGGCTGTTGGTTGTATGTTGTGCATCTCCAGGCTGTTGGTTGTGTGTTGTCCATCTTCAGGCTGTCGGTTGTGTGTAGTCCATCTCCAGGCTGTTGGTTGTATATTGTCCATCTCCAGGCTGTTGGTTGTATGTTGTGCATCTCCAGGCTGTTGGTTGTGTGTTGTCCATCTTCAGGCTGTCGGTTGTGTGTAGTCCATCTTCAGGCTGTTGGTTGTATATTGTCCATCTCCAGGCTGTTGGTTGTATATTGTCCATCTCCAGGCTGTTGGTTGTATGTTGTGCATCTCCAGGCTGTTGGTTGTGTGTTGTCCATCTCCAGGCTGTCGGTTGTATATTGTCCATCTTCAGGCTGTTGGTTGTGTGTTGTCCATCACCAGGCTGTTGGTTGTGTGTTGTCCATCTCCAGGCTGTTGGTTGTGTGTAGTCCATCTCCAGGCTGTCGGTTGTATATTGTCTATCTGCAGGCTGTTGGTTGTATGTTGCCTATCTCCTGCTAACATGGCTGCTCTTTCCTCCTCGTTCTCTGTCAGGTGGATGGATTTTGACGGGAGGGCTGCGGGAGGGGGTGGGGAGGTGTGTGGGAGAAGCCGTGAGAGACCACAGCACCGCCGCCTCCTCTTTCTCCCAAAACAAAGTCGTTGCCTTGGGAATCGCCCCCTGGGGCCTTGTACATAACAGACAGCAGCTGGTGAACCCTCAGGTGAGGACCCAACCACATCCCAACCATGGGAAATGGGGCTTCACTGAGATCCGAAAGAGGAGGGACTGTGCTTTATCAGTGTGTACCCAATCACAGTGCTCTGCTGTGGAGAACAAAACCCTTTGATTTGTTCAAATAAGTCTGTGATTGACACCCCTTAGCTCAGTCCACCATGGCGCTGATGGAGCCTCATTCTCCACAGCACTACTGCATAGATGGACCAAGGGGCCAGCTTTCGGTTCTCAACCTCAGCAGCAGATGTAATGTCGCCCCCTGCTGACATCTATGATTTTTGCTCAAAACACCACCTAAAAGATAGTCACACAGACAAAGATATGAATTATTTATTTATTATTCAGTTTAGCCTATTTCTGCGCTATCCTCGTTGTACACGTGATTTAGGCATGTGACCAAGAGACTGGGCATGTCTGTTGAGCAAAAAGGCTCAAGGTTCAAGAGTTCTTTGTCAGGCAAAATGGTTCAGTCTTTCAAGTTTTTACACCATAGAGGGTTCCATAAAAAATTTAAAAGGGTTCCCCTATGGAGACAAGCAAAAGAACCCTTTTTCTTAGAGTGCATGTCAATCATTGAGTTCCACCTTGAAAGACCAGACAGACCCACTCAAGCAATTCTCAGCTCATTGTCAATGTCAACGGCGTTTAATTTGTTAGCCAGTATATCAGTGTGGACTGTGTGGTCTTTAGTCGGTAACATCATTGTTGTCTTGTGTGCTGTGGCAGTTGTGATGTGACTTCGTGTTCAGTGTCCAGCCTGCAGTAGATGCTCACATCTCTCTTCCCCGCCGCTTCAGGGAAGCTTTCCAGCCAGGTATTACGTACAGAACACCTCCCGCGACACCTGCTGTTTGGACAACAACTACCAGGCCTTCCTCCTGGTGGACGACGGCACCGTGGGGCGGAAGGGGGGCGAGACGGGGTTCAGAGCCAGCCTGGAGGACTACATCTCCCACCAGAGGACCGGGATCTGGGGTGAGTGAGAGAGTGACAGAGTGACAGAGAGAGAGAAAGTGAATGAGTGAGAGAGTGAAGGAGTGAGTGAGTGAGTGAGATAGAGAGTGAATGAGTGGGTGAGTGAGTAAGTGAGAGAGTGAGGGAGTGACCGAGAGAGAGTGTGAGTGAGTGAGTGAGTTTTCTTTAACCTATATGCAGGATATTTTCTGGTTTTTAGGTTAGCCTACACAATCTGGTGCAATGCTGTTGGGTTTGCTGGATTTTTTTATCAGTGTACTGTCAAAAAAACAGTGTAATAGGAAACAGATATATATGTAAATTGTGATTTGTTATATTCATTTATATATTTTGTTTACTGCCCGGCCAGGTTCCGCAATTGGAACTTAGCTTTCTACAATGCAGTGTGCTTTGATTGGCTACAACTTGGACCACTTGGAAGAACTTGTCGAATGGAAGAACAAGCAAAGTGTCCAATTAGAGCTCACAAATAATGAATATTGTTTTTGCTTATTGAGAGTGCTGTTAGTATGCTACTCCGTCTCTGGTGCAATGAATGTTAAAGGAAGTGCCTACTTTGAAACACTGGGCCTGGGGACGTGATACCAGGATTACAACCGAGAGCACAGTATTTACTAATTACCATACTTCCCAGCATCCCTTGCAACATGTAATGAATTTGTGCTTCTGAACATAGTCTGATTTTTATGCGCAGCTACACCATTACACAAATTCTGGTTTGACTGGACAAAATATTCAAAATAAAATATATGCAAAAATAGTCATTTTTAACAACCGTGAATTTAAGTAAAAATGATAAACCATTTATAGTAAAAATTGCCATATATTTGCTATCGAGCAAAGCAAATACAATGGTTGTATTTGCTTTGGCAACATACGTAATAAAATTAGAGCAAAACAAAGAAAATTTGTGAAGTGTTTAAATTTTTGTTTACTGATCTATTTTATTTTCTGGATATAAAGAAAACAATAAAATAAAAAATATATATAATATATTTTAAAAATAATATTTAGCTTCTTCTTTTTCATCTTAACCTGATTGTAGACTTCTAAATAAATGGAAATAATAAAACGAAACAAAATACTGTATGTTGGATATCTTAAAGATGGAAGCATTTTAAGTATTCCAGTATTTAGCTCATCTATAACATCTTTTTGCCTTAGTAATGTAGTTTAATATGGAATAATTTGATTGTTTGCCCTTGCTGCTACCCTGTGGATTTTCATGTTATCAGGCAAATTCATTTCAGCTGGTAAGTGGAAGTACTGCATGTTAGAATACAGACACCAGTATCTTGGTCAGTTTTTTTTCCTATTGATATCACACCTGAGGCCTCTGTGTTTTACTCTTGTGATGTCATGTAGTTGTGTCGTAATGTATTATTCTGTGATGTCATGTGTGTTTTGGAATGTAGTTTGCATTCAGTGTGATTGGGCAGCATTCACAAAACCTTTCTTAAATTCTTCCTTTTTTCTTAAAGGTTCCTACAAAAAAAAATTAATTTCAGTCATGAAATATGCACAGACCTTCCATTCTGTGCGTATCCCTGTTGTATCACAGGATGGATGCCAATTGTCCGTAAACTGAACGCACATGCCTGTTAATGTGGATTTGCATAAAGCAACACCCTAACAATCCCATAAAAGGCATGCCACCTGCAGGGTCGTGCGCAAGCATCGTACTTTGTCCCAACAAATAAATGGAAAAAATTAGAGTATCTAAAGTGATCTACACTACTTATATTCCCAGTAGCAATACCAGTCTAAATGTTTTTATCATTATTGCCAGCCAGCTACATTTACCTTAGGTTTATAAACTGCTGGGATTGTATCAGTTTACCTTGGCTGACTCCACCATTGACTCCCATTTTAATTATGTATATTAGATACATATATATAAATATTAATATGTATGCAAATATTGGTCTCTCACTCTCTCTCTCCCTCCCACCCTCTCTGTCTCTCTGTGCTTCCCCTTTCTCTCATTCTCTGTCTCTCTGTCTGTCTCTCTCCCCCTCCTTCTCTTTCTATCCCTCTCCCTCTCTCTCTCTCTCTCTCTCAGGCAGTGGCAGTATCGAGATCCCTGTTCTCTGCATGCTGGTTGCAGGGAATGTATCCATGCTGAAGGTAATGTGTATCATCTGGACACTTAAGCTCTGGCCAGTTCAGCTGCCTCAGTCCTGGTGGAATGACCATCCCCTCCCTCTCTCCCTTTCTCTCTCTCCCTCTTCCTCTCTCCCTCCCTCCCTCCCTCCCTCCCTGTCTCTCTCCCTCTCTCCCTTTCTCTCTCCACCTCTCTCGCAGCGAGTGGACCTCTCTCTGCAGAAGGCCACGCCCTGGCTGGTGCTGGGCGGGTCCGGGGGGGTGGCCGACCTCATCACGGAGGTTCTGGGGGACCTCTCCACCCTGCCCCTCTCCTCGCCCCCCGCTGAAGGGGAGGGGGAGGGCTCCAGCTCGGAGCTGAAGGAGAGGGTGCGGGAGAGGGTGAGGAGGTACTTTCCCTCCGTGCCTGAGAAGGACATTGAGAAAATGACCGAGAGGGTGAGAGAAGTTCTTACTTCCTGTAGACCTCAGGTAGATGATAGATGAGGCCTCCTGCCAGTCAAACTTACTCTGTGTAGAATACATATTAGTCATTTTTCACTGCAGTTCAGATGACTTGATCAGAATAAATACCGGTTGTCCGTCACAGTCCATTAATTCCGCTGCTATGTTACAATCATAAACATTAAAGAAATGTAGTTTGACAGAATATTTGTTTCCGCTTTGCTGTACCATTTCTCTTTAATTTCCGCCTGGTCAACACGTCAGCTGTGCCTCTACACCCCCCTGTCTTTTCCAGGCACTCAGTATCTACCAGAATAGAGACCTGATCACCATCTACCATGGAGAGCAGGAGGGTCCGGATGACTTTGACACCGTACTGCTCAAAGCCCTGGTCAGAGGTAAGTCATCTCGCCCTCTTCTTGGTTGAATGGTCCTCTCTCTTTGTGCGTCCTTAGATTTTCTCACTGCTAGTCAGACAGGTATGCTTTTACTTCTGATGGAACACTGAATGGTTTAAGATTAAATATTAAAATCTGAAGTTTTAAAATTAAGATTATCAGTTTCCCCCGAGGGAAACTAATCTTGGACCAGAATGCTGCGGCATTTCTGAAGAGTAGATTGACCACATATGCACTTGCACAAGACGTAATACACCGTTAAAGATACAGCGTACTCATGCACGCCACGACCCTCATCGAGCGTGGATCTCAGGGGCGTACTGATGATGTTTACCTTTACATGGCAGTGACTCTAACTGTCTGTCTCTCTGTCTGTCCGTCTGTCTGACTGTCTGTCTCTCTGTCTGTCCGTCTGTCTCTGTCTGTCCGTCTGACTGTATGTCTCTCTGTCTGTCCGTGTGTCTGACTGTCTGTCTGTCCATCTGACTGTCTGTCTCTCTGTCTGTCCATCCGTCTATCTCTCTGTCTGTCCGTCCGTCTGTCTGCCTGTCTGTCTGTCCTGTTGATCAGCCAGTAAGAGGGTGTCCAACAGTGCCAGCGAGTACACAGAGGAGCTGAAGCTGGCCGTGGCATGGAACAGAGTGGACATCGCCAAGAGCGAGCTCTTCAACGGCGACATTCAGTGGCGGGTGAGATGGCCGCCGTGCCTGTCACTCAAAGCGCCCCGTGCATTCTAGCCAATCACAGCCCTAAGGGCCAGGCTGGGGCAGATCACAGCCCTAAGGGCCACGCTGAGGCAGATCACTGCCCTAAGGGCCACAGTGGGGCAGATCACAGCCCTAAGGGCCACAATTGGGCAGATAAAAGCCCTAAGGGCCACGCTGGGGCAGATTACAACCCTAAGGGCCACACTGGGGCAGATCAGAGCCCTAAGGGCCACACTGGGGCAGATCAGAGCCCTAAGGGCCACACTGGGGCAGATCACAGCCCTGAGGGCCAGGCTGGGGCAGATCAGAGCCCTAAGGGCCACACTGGGGCAGATCACAGCCCTAAGGGCCAGGCTGGGGCAGATCAGAGCCCTAAGGGCCACACTGGGGCAGATCACAGCCCTAAGGGCCAGGCTGGGGCAGATCACAGCCCTAAGGGCCAGGCTGGGGCAGATCACAGCCCTAAGGGCCACGCTGGGGCAGATCACACCCCTAAGGGCCAGTCTGGGGCAGATCAGAGCCCTAAGGGCCACGCTGGGGCAGATCACACCCCTAAGGGCCAGGCTGGGGCAGATCACAGCCCTAAGGGCCAGGCTGGGGCAGATCAGAGCCCTAAGGGCCACACTGGGGCAGATCACAGCCCTAAGGGCCACACTGGGGCAGATCACACCCCTAAGGGTCATACTGCCCTTCAATGCCCAGTGCATGGCCTCGGACGGTGGGAACCTTTCCCTGAGTGCGTTATTGTTTCCGTCAGTACGAGGACCTGGAGGACTCCATGACGGACGCCCTGGTGAACGACAAGCCGCAGTTCGTGCGGCTCTTCACGGAGAACGGCCTGAACATCCTGGACTACCTGACGTACCGGCGGCTGGAGGGGCTGTACCGCTCGCTGTCGGACAGCGCGCTGGCCTACTCGCTGCTGCAGCGGCGGCTGAGCGAGCGGCAGGGCCTCTCCGGCTCCCTGCCCTCCGTCCCCGCGCAGCTGCCCCCCGCCATCTCCCTCAAGGCCCCCGAGAGCCCCCTGCTGGGGTCCAGCTCCGTCAGAGAGCTCAGTCTGTACGAGGTGAGTGAGTGTGTGTGTGCGTGCGTGTGTGTGTGTGTGTGTGTGTGCGTGTGTGTGTGCATGTGTGTGTGTGAGAGAGTGTGTGCATGTGTGTGTGTGAGAGAGAGTGTGTGTGTGTGTGTGGGTGAGTGTGTATGCGTGTGTGTGAGAGAGTGTGTGCATGTGTGTGTGTGAGAAAGAGTGTGTGTGTGTGTGTGGTTATGTGTGTGCGTGTGTGTGTGTCTGTCTGTCTGTCTGTACGAGGTGTGTGTGCGTGTGACTTATGTGGCCTACCCAGAGTCCTGTACATGTGTCATATAAGGGCTTAATGAAGCTCAGTGCAGAGCTCCAGATACTGGACCCTGTGTGCTCTCTGCCCCCCCCAAATCTCCTGATGTCCTCTGTCCTCCTCCTCCAGGTGTCTCGCCTGTTATGGGACATCCTGGGGGACGTCTGCCAGCCCTTCTACTACGGTCCTCTGGGCCTGGACCAGTCCACCAGCACCAGGAAAGCCCTCAAGGTAGGGCTCGTTCGATGCTAACCGATGCTAACCGATTCTAATGGTCTCGTAAGCTGGCTCCTCCTCATCGTCTACAGCTTCAGTTCAGTCTTTTCATTCTCATCGTATCGCCTTGCTTTTGTGGCGGTGGGTAATGTTTCAGTGATTAATCTGTCCTCTCTTTGACTGCTCAGTACACTACCTGCTAAGTGTTCTATTAGCAGTGGATATTTGAGAGGCAAAGCCAAGACGAACAGTAACCTCAATAAACTAGCAGAAACATAAGTGTAAGAGAATGACTGAAATACAGGTGGGGCGTGTGCGTGAATACTCAGCGCTGCATGGGAAACGAACCAACACTGCTGCCCGTCTCCTCTCCTCCTGTTTTTCTCTTGTTAATTTAGATGTTTTGCTGTATTAGGGTGTGTAGGGTGTAAATGTGGACTGATGTTTGATGTTTTGGTAAAAGGCCGATCTGTCTTGCTCTCCCTCTCCCCCCTCTCGTTCTCTCCTCCGCCTCTCCCCCACTTCTCTCCCTTTCTGTCTCTCTCTGCCCCCTCTCTCTCTCTCTCTCTCTCTCTCTCCCTCTCTCCCCTGCTCCCCCCCCCCCTCTCCCCCCCCCCCCCCCACCCCCACCCTCTCAGACGGTGAATAAGCTGTTGCTAGGTGACTGCCCGTACCGGGACCAGCGCTGTCTCTCTCCCTGGGCCTCCCTCTTCATCTGGGCCATCCTGCAGAACCGCAGTGACATGGCCATCTACTTCTGGGAGATGGTAAGTGGGGCCTGGCCCCCCCGAAACTCCCACGGGCGGGGCAGGGTGTGTAGGGGGGAGAGGGACACGTGACCAGCTGGGATGACCCAGGCGTTCTCCCTCCCTCTCAAATTCACATTCAAATTCAAATTAAAATTCAAATGAGCTTTATTGGCATGGCAGTATATATACATATTGCAAAGAGCACAACAAACATAGAATAAACATATGAACAGAATACAACTTTGTGTGTGTGTCTGTGTGTGTCTGTGTGTGTGTGTGAGGTATTTGTGTATGTTAGCTTGTCATGTGTAAATTAGGTGCAACAGTGAATATATACATTCAACAATAATTAAGAAAAGTATACAAAAAAAGATTGAGAAGAGTACATATAGAACCTTGTGTAGCGGGTTGGAGTAAATCCGGATATATGTACTGTGTCGTTGCTTATGTGTTAACATTACTCCCTGTCCCTCAGTTTGTGGCAAGTGCCAATGTACTGTGCAGCCACACATTCCCAAGAGGAATGGCAGCTTCTCTACCTCTGAAAGTGTCTCGAATATAGGGGACAGATTTCTTTTATTTTAAAGAAGTACTGTCTTCTTGCCTCACTGTGTTTTCCACATTTTGTGAGGAAATGAAGCTCTGCCTCCACCCACAATAAAAGTGTACTGATTCTAAGCATGTATGAGTGTCTGTGTGTTTGTGAACACTCTTCATCTTTTTCTCTCCGTCTCTCTGTCTCTCTTTATCCCCTCCCTTTCTCTCTAACCCCTCCTTCTCTCTCTATCTCCCCTTTCTCTGTCCCTCTCCCCCCTCTCTCTTTCTCTCTCTCTCTCTGCCTCCCCCTCCCTCTCTCTCTCTCTCTCCCTCCCCCCCTCTCTCTCACTCTCTCTCCCTCCCCCCTGCTCTCTCTCTCTCTCTCCCTCCCCCCTGCTCTCTCTCTCTCTCTCTCAGGGGGGAGAGTCTGTGCTCAGTGCTCTCAGTGGCTGTAAGATATTGAGGGAGCTCTCCAGGTTGGAGGTGGAGAATGAGACCAAGCAGTCCATGAAGGAGCTGGCACAGAGGTTCGAGAACCTGGCCCACGGTGAGCTGGGGGGCGGGGCCTATATGGGGGAACCTGGTACGCGGTGAGCCAGGGGGCGGGGCCTGTATGGGGGAACCTGGTACACGGTGAGCCAGGGGAGGGGCCTGTATGGGGGAACCTGGTACACGGTGAGCCAGGGGAGGGGCCTGTATGGGGGAACCTGGCCCATGGTGAGCCAGGGGGCAGGGCCTGTATGGGGGAACCTGGCCCATGGTGAGCCAGGGGGCAGGGCCTGTATGGGGGAACCTGGCCCATGGTGAGCCAGGGGGCAGGGCCTGTATGGGGGAACCTGGTACGCGGTGAGCCAGGGGAGGGGCCTGTATGGGGGAACCTGGCCCATGGTGAGCTGGGGGGAGGGGCCTGTATTCCCTCTGCAGATGTGTTCAGTATTTTATTCCCTCTGCAGATGTGTTCAGTATTTTATTCCCTCTGTAGATGTGTTCAGTGTTTTATTCCCTCTGTAAATGTGTTCAGTGTATTATTCCCTCTGCAGATGTGTTCAGTATTTTATTCCCTCTGTAGATGTGTTCAGTGTTTTATTCTCTCTGTAAATGTGTTCAGTGTATTATTCCCTCTGCAGATGTGTTCAGTATTTTATTCCCTCTGTAGATGTGTTCAGTATATTATTACCTCTGCAGATTTGTTCAGTGTGTGTTCAGTATGTTATTCCCTCTGCAGATGTGTTCAGTATGTGTTCAGTGTATTATTCCCCCTGTAGATGTGTTCAGTATGTGTTCAGTATGTTATTCCCCCTGTAGATGTGTTCAGTATGTGTTCAGTGTATTATTCCCCCTGTAGATGTGTTCAGTATGTGTTCAGTGTATTATTCCCCCTGTAGATGTGTTCAATGAGTGTTCAGTGTTTTATTCCCCCTGTAGATGTGTTCAGTATGTGTTCAGTGTATTATTCCCCCTGCAGATGTGTTCAGTATGTGTTCAGTGTATTATTCCCCCTGTAGATGTGTTCAGTATGTGTTCAGTGTATTATTCCCCCTGTAGATGTGTTCAGTATGTGCTCAGTGTATTATTCCCCCTGTAGATGTGTTCAGTATGTGTTCAGTGTATTATTCCCCCTGTAGATGTGTTCAGTATGTGTTCAGTGTATTATTCCCCCTGTAGATGTGTTCAGTATGTGTTCAGTGTATTATTCCCCCTGTAGATGTGTTCAGTATGTGTTCAGTGTGTTATTCCCCCTGTAGATGTGTTCAGTGAGTGCTACCAGAGCAGCGAGTCCCGCTCCTTCACGCTGCTGATCAGGAAGTCCCCGGTGTGGGGCGAGGCCACCTGTCTGCAGATGGCCATGGCGGCCGACGCCCGCCGCTTCTTCAGCCACGACGGCGTGCAGGTCCTTACCGCCGTTTTTAAAGTTCGCTTCCCCCCCCTCCCCCCACCCCTGTTTTCTCTGTGTATGAAAATATAAAAATATATTGGATGGGGGTATTTGGCTTGCTTTGTAATATTATTTATCCCCTATCCCCCCCGTAAATTACGACCTAGGTAGAAAGCATGTGGGTCTGTGTTATGCTGTTAGGTTGGCAGGGCTATTTCTAGGCTTTGTATGCTTATCTCTCTCTCTCTCTCTCTCTCTGTCTCTCAATTTTTATTCAATTCAGTTTGCTTTATCGGCAAACCATATTTTGACACAGCTACTGACAAATCATGTTGTTTGTGTAACACAAAAAACAACTTAAACAACGACAACAATAATAATAGTAACAATAATAATACTCACCATCATGAATAATGAAACAACAAAACAACAAACAAAAAAAACAAATAAAAAAGCAATTATGTATTATTTATAAAATAACAATTCTGTCTGTATGTATGAACTTACAAATAGCAATGGTTATGTGTCACTGCTGCCTCTCCGGCCGTGACAAGAAGCTACGTGTGTTTCATCTGGCGACCGAGACGTGTCAAGAGCTGAGCATCCAGTGCGACTTTGATGACCTTAAACAATAATAAAATGTCGTGTAGTCTGGGGAGGGCAGTAGGCAGTCAGGTCTGCTGGTGTTGGTCGGTCTCTATAGACAGGTGGTGCTCACTGAGTCTGTACTTTTCTGTACAGTGTTTTTTCTGGATTTGCAATTCTTCACTGTGGTCAGTCACAGTGTGTTCTCGTTTTAGGTCCAAATGGCATGTCGATTTGCTTGGATTTTTCTCTCTGATTTTTCCGATGGTTAATGTAATTTTGTTTGTGTTTTGTCACAATTTGGTTGACTCTGATTGGTTCATTTGGGATATTGCTGTCTTTAGGCTCTTCTCTGGCCCCAGCTCTTGGCATTTCAGGGCCTTGTGATGGTGTGAGTGGGAGTCGCCGTGTTTTAGGTGCTTCCAAAATTTAATAGCTCTTTATTTTGGATGTCAATGAGTGGCGGATATTGGCCCAATTCGATCTTGCATGCACTGTTTGGTGCTTTTTTCTGTGCGTGGATGTTCCTGCGGAGGGTTTCAGTCGGATGCGTATCCCAGTTAGCATCATCTTGCTTTGCAAGCAGACCCCACACTCCTCTGCCATAGAGTGCAGTTGGTTCGGTTACTGGCTGGAATACTTTGAGCTCAGTTCTGATTGGTGTATATTTTCTTTTCATTTTACTCTGAATGGCTAAAAAGCCCTGCATGCTTTCCCTTTAAGTTCATTCGCTGCCACGTTGACGCTCCCTGCGGCACTCCTCTTTAATCCTAGGTACATATAACTTGTAGCGTATTCAATATTTTTTTTTGTCCGTAGTGCAAAATTACGTCTGATTTCTCGAGATCCTGATCTCTTCTGGAAAATCATTATTCTTGTCTTTGCACAGAGCGAAGAAGCAGATTTCTTTGTCCAGTAAGGTGAGGGCAGGGGCTGCTGATTGTTCCGGTTCATTTATATAAATGTCGACTTGAGCTGTCTCACTACATGCCCCTAAGTGAAGAAGTTGTTTTGTTTGTTTCCTGCTTTAATTGTACATTTATTTCCTCTGTACATTGATTTTGATAACGGCTTTTCCAGTAGTTCCTGTTCTGTAATGGGGAGTGCAGAGGCTTCTGGTTGTCTTGACAATTTTTCAGTTATTTAAATTTTTCATGTCTCTCTCTCTCTCTCTCTCAGTCTCTGCTGTCTCAGATCTGGTGGGGAGACATGGAGAGGTTCACGGAGGTGTGGAAACTCCTCGTTTGCTTTTTCATACCTCCTCTCATCTACACCAACCTCATCTCCTTCAGGCAAGCCACTGTTCACTTAGTGAACACATATACTCTCTCTCTCTCTCTCTCTCTCTCTCTCTCTCTCTTTCTTTCCATCTCTCTGAAATTCAAATTCAAATGAGCTTTATTGCAATAAGCAAAAATACAACAAACAGAATCAACATCTTATAAAACCATGGACCATCCCCCCCAAACATAAAATGCGTGTGTGTTTGTGTGTCCGCGTGCATGCGAGTGTGTGTGAGTATGTGTGTGCGTGTTGATTTAACATTAATGATTGCCCCACATATCTCCCTCTTCCGTCCTTAGGGGTCAAGAGGACGAGGGAAAGACCAATGACATCCCCCAGGCCCGAGAGACCGACAGCCTGGACGGAGGGGAGACCATCCTCTCCCTCGCTGACATCATGCAAACGTAACGGCCGCCGCCCTGCCCCGCCCACTTTAGCTGCTCTCTGTCTGTGGATCTCTCGCATCTCAGTGTGTCCGTGCAGGTCTTGGGCTCAGGACGATCAGTGCTGTACAGGTCCCAGGGTGCTGTTGTACTGACCAAGGACAGTGCGCACCCTAGCAGTGATCACCATGCCTGGATGTGCCAGCTTAGACATGGCTCAGGTTCTCAGACGTCTGTTTGTTGGAAGTGTTTTCCAGTTTGATCCAGAGTATTCAGCTTGAACTCTCTTTCACTGAGTTGACCTGGTAGTGAACCCTCCCCAGAAGGTGGGCGGGTTTATGGCTCTGAAGCACACCACTTTTAGGACGGGGGTCTCAAACTCCAGTCCTGGACCTCCAGTCTCTGCTGGTTTTTGTGGTTTCCTTTCGAGCAGCAGCCACTTTAGGATTTGGAAACGAGGTGTGCGGACTGTTTAGCCAATCGGTGATTTAATTTAAACACTTAAGTGAGCAGACCGAGGGGGCCTATAGAATTCAAGTTTGAGATCCCTTCCTTAGAGGCTTAAACTGGCACTATTGTGCTGGTCATCAGACCGGCCAATAAGCTCTGTTTGTATTTACTCCTCTCTCTGTCTCTCTAGTGAGGAAGACGCTGAAGAATACAATGCACTGAGGTCCAGAGCTAAAGGTGAGTTTGTTCATATTCACTTTTTATTTCTCACCATTCCTCCTCCACTCTCCTCCTTTACCCCTCTCCTCTCTTTATTCGCTCCCTCTATCAGACGCTCCTCCCTCTCTCTCCATATGTAACTGTCATTACATTGCAGCCCTTGGCAGACATTCTCATCCAGAGAGATGAACAGTAGTGGTCTTGACTGTGATCTGCAGTTTCACAGAAGTATGTGGTGGTGGGGGTCCATATGGTGTACTGCAGTGCTTACTTAACCAAGTAGTATATAATATTAGGGCATTACATATTAAATTATTAGCATATAATATGCTTTCTCTTAGTGTCTTGTCTTTAGCAGTAGTGAGCTTTATCCCCAGGGGACATTGCCATTGCCCACTTGGAATTTTAGAATGATCAAAGCTTGAACCTTGACATTGATCCACAATTTTGTCTGGTTTTGTTTTTCCATTGAAGACTGACTTCCAGCCCTCTGGGTGCAGCAGTTTTTCTGTTGCTGAAATTTAAAAAAATCGGCCTGCTTGCTGATTCTCACAAATATTGCGTTTGACCAATCAGCGATGTTTAGTGCTGCAAGCTCCGCCCCGATAGTTTTCAGGCTGTTGTAAAGTTGACCCACAATCCTGGAGGTGGAAAACCAAGAAATTCCGGAAAAGGTTCCTGTTAGAAAAGGTCCATGTATCCCGTCCCTTTCTGTGCATACACATTTGGGGGCAGGACTGTGAAGTTCTGTTGTTCACCTGCTTTTAGAGATGTCTGTTGTTACCATGGTAACTTTTCACTGTCTGTCCCCAGGCTCCTCCCCCTCAAACATCAAACGCCCGTTCGTGCTTCGCCGATGGAGAGAGTTCTGGTTCGCGCCGGTCACTTCCTTTCTGGGAAACGTGCTGATGTACTTCCTCTTCCTGCTCCTGTTCGCCTACGTGTTACTGGTGGACTTCAAACCTCCGCCGCCGCAGGGCCCCGCACCCACGGAGGTGGTGCTCTACTTCTGGGTCTTCACCCTCGTCCTCGAGGAGATCCGGCAGGTGAGCGAGGAGGAGGGCACCTAGCACACTGCAGCACTGGCACTCTAACACTGGTACACTGCAGCACTGGCACACTGAAGCATTGGAACACTGCAACACTGGCACACTGCAGCACTGGCACACTGCAACACTGGCACACTGCAGCTTTGGAACACTGTAGCACTGGCACACTGCAGCACTGGACCACTGCAACACTGGCACACTGCAGCTTTGGAACACCGTAGCACTGGCACACTGCAGCACTGGACCACTGCAACACTGGCACACTGCAGCTTTGGAACACTGTAGCACTGGCACACTGCAGCATTGGAACACTGCAACACTGGCACACTGCAGCATTGGAACACTGCAGCACTGGCACACTGCAGCACTGGAACACTGCAACACTGGCACACTGCAGCATTGGAACACTGCAACACTGGCACACTGCAGCACTGACACACTGCAGCATTGGCACTCTAACACCAGAGCAGCAGTCAACACTGTTCATATAGCACTAAGCAGTGAGGGCTGTGTGTGTCTGTTAGCCATCAGCTTCTACAGTAAGGGCTATGTGTGTCTGTTAGCCGTTAGCTTCTACAGTAAGGGCTATGTGTGTCTGTTAGCCATTAGCTTCTACAGTAAGGGCTGTGTGTGTCTGTTAGCCATTAGTTTCTACAGTAAGGGCTATGTGTGTCTGTTAGCCATTAGCTTCTACAGTAAGGGCTATGTATGTCTGTTAGCCATTAGCTTCTACAGTAAGGGCTGTGTGTGTCTGTTAGCCATTAGCTTCTACAGTAAGGGCTATGTGTGTCTGTTAGCCGTTAGCTTCTACAGTAAGGGCTGTGTGTGTCTGTTAGCCATTAGCTTCTACAGTAAGGGCTATGTGTGTCTGTTAGCCATTAGCTTCTACAGTAAGGGCTGTGTGTGTCTGTTAGCTATTAGCTTCTACAGTAAGGGCTGTGTGTGTCTGTTAGCCGTTAGCTTCTACAGTAAGGGCTATGTGTGTTTGTTAGCCATTAGTTTCTACAGTAAGGGCTATGTGTGCGACGACTGAAGACTCACCTCTTCAGGCTGCACCTCTCCCCGTCCCTCCCTACCTCCCTGTAATTGACTGTAAGCTTAGGGTTGTAACTAGGTAGCTGTTTTGTAGGTGGCTTAGTTAATGCACCTGTCTTAACTACTGCTTGTATTTTTGCATAGACTGCGTTGTTGCTGTTCTCGTTTGTGTTAGTGTTAAACTAACCTTCAGGGTCCAAGTCGAACTATGCGGTTGTTCCCTGCACTTGGACCGGTACTTCTCTCTAGGGTTTTCGTCATACTTGTTCCTGGTTATGGTTATACACTTTGTTGTACGTCGCTCTGGATAAGAGCGTCTGCCAAATGCCTGTAATGTAATGTAATGTAATGTGTGTCTGTTAGCCGTTAGCTTCTACAGTAAGGGCTATGTGTGTCTGTTAGCCATTAGCTTCTACTGTAAAGACTGTGTGTATCTGTTAGCCATTAGCCCCAGCAGTAAGCCCTGTATCTGTCCCATGCAGACCTTCTTCGTGGGCAGCACCACAATGGTCCAGCGGATGAGGCAGTACATCCAGGACATATGGAACAAGTGTGACCTCACCGCCATTACTCTCTTCACCTTTGGCCTGTGCTGCAGGTAACAGGTTTTCCCATCCTGTGACGGGGCTTGCACTGTTCATACAGTACCCCAAGGGCTGTGTTAACACTTCTCCACCGGTCACTCACTCAATCATTCTCTTTCTCCATCTCTGTCTCTCACTCTCTCAACCTCTGTGTCAGAATGTTCCCGTGGTCCTATTGGTTCGGTCGAGCCGTCCTCTGCATCGACTTCATGGTTTTCACCCTGAGGCTCATTCACATATTTGCCGTTCACAAGCAGCTGGGGCCCAAGATCATCATAGTGGGCAAGATGGTGAGAGCCTGATTTACTCAGCATCAACTGAAGCCAAATATCGCCCTGCTACAATGGCCATATATGTAATGTGTGTGAGATGTGAACATTGATGAATCTGCTTGGTTCAGTCCTCTGTCTCCACTCTGTGTATCCTGTCCCCTTTCTTAGATGAAGGATGCATTCTTCTTCCTGTTCTTCCTGGCCGTGTGGCTGATGGCATATGGAGTGGCCAATCAGGCGCTGCTGTATGCCTATGATCCCCGCATTGATTGGATCCTGCGGAGGGTGTTCTACCGGCCTTATCTTCACATATTTGGGCAAATCCCCCTAGAGGACTTAGACGGTATTTTCTTTGAATGCGGGCATGTGTGCATGAGTGTGTGTGTGTGTGTGTGTGTGTGTGTGTATGAATGAGTGTCTATGTGCATGTGTGTGGGTGCGTGTGTGTGTGTGTGTGTGTGCGCGCGTATGTGTGTGTGCGTGTGTGTGTGAGTGTACGTGTGTGTGTGTGTGTGATTGTGTGTGTGTGCATGCGTATGTGTGTGCGTGTGTGAGTGTGCGGGTGTGTGTGTGCGTACGTGTGTGTGCATGTGTGTGTGTGTGTGTGTGTGAGTGTGCGTGTGTGATTGTGTGTGTGCACGCGTGTGTGCATGTGTGTGTGTGTGTGTGTACATGTGTGTGTGTACGTGCTGATTGTTGGAAGTCTAACTCCTCCTTCCTCAGCGGCCAAGGTGGAGGGCGAGGTGAACTGCACAGATGACCGAGCGCTCATTGATGAAGGAGCTGAGCCTTGTATGGACACGTCCCTCAACTGGCTGGTCATCGTCCTTCTGGTGGTCTACCTGCTGGTCACCAACATCCTGCTGCTTAACCTGCTTATCGCCATGTTCAGGTACTGCTCTGCCCTTCTTCCCGCTCCTGGTGTTCAGGTACTGCTCTGCCCTTCTTCCCGCTCCTGGTGTTCAGGTACTGCTCTGCCCTTCTTCCCGCTCCTGGTGTTCAGGTACTGCTCTCCCCCTCTTCCCGCTCTTGGTGTTCAGGTACTGGACTGCCCCTCTCTCTGCTCCTGGTGTTCAGATACTGCTCTGCCCCTCTCTCTGTTCCTGGTGTTCCAGTACTATGCTGTCTCTCCCCCCATTCCTGGTGTTCAGGTACTGCACTGTCCTCCCCCCTCTCCTGGTTTTCAGGTACTGCACTACCCCACTCCTCACTGCTGGTGTTCAGGTACTGCTCTCCCCCTCTTCCCGCTCTTGGTGTTTAGGTACTGCACTGCCCCTCTCTTTGTTCCTGGTGTTCAGGTACTGTGCTGGCCCTCCCCCCATTCCTGGTGTTCAGGTAATGCACTGTTCCTCCCCCCACTGCTGGTGTTCAGGTACTGCACTGCCCCACTCCTCACTGCTGGTGTTCAGGTACTGCACTGCCCCTATCCTCACTACTGGTGTTCAGGTACTGCACTGCCCCTGGCCCACTACTGGTGTTCTGGTACCCTTCATCAGTTCAGGGATTCCCTGGCAGCCTGGCAGAATTCCCCCCAGTTTATCTGGCTCAATAATTGCTGATGTATTGTGGGCATTCTGGCACAAAATGGCTGCCATGCATCACCCAGGTGGGCGCTACACATTGGTGGTGGTTGTTGAGGTGACCATCTCCCCTTCACTGAGAATCGCTTATCATTTTCGGAGTAACCACGGCATCCATTGTCATTGCCCTTATTCTTGTGATTTCTGTTAGATTAGCCACTGAATCCATCATCATTATCGCTATTCTTGAGGTGTATATTAGAGTAACCACAGCATTCTTTGTCATTATAATTATTCCAGCAGTGCCTATTAGTTGGAGTACCCTCAGTTATCTTTATTTTTATTTCTGTGGTGCCTGTCAGTTGGGGTAACCTCTGCTTTTCTGTACTCCTCCATTGCAGTTACACGTTCTCCAAAGTCCAGGAGCACAGCGACACCCACTGGAAGTTCCAACGCTACAACCTGATCGTGGAGTACCACTCGCGCCCCTGCCTTGCCCCCCCCTTCATCATCCTCTCTCACCTCCACCTCTTCGTCAAGAGGTTCATCCGCAAGGTCCCCTCCGAAAAGATCCGCCATTTCGGTGAGAGTCCGGCGCGTTGTGCTACTGTCACTGTTCCAGAGAGACCTGCCCATAGTGGAGAACGCCAGTGTTTCCCTCAGGAATACAAACATGCAGTATCACCAACAAGACACAGAACCCCCATTCATAATCAATAAGTGTAATGTTACCCTGACAAACATCTATTTGTATTGCAACCAAAGAAGGTCACGCTAGATGTCCTTTCCCAAAGCAGAATGGAATATGTGTTGACGAAGAGTGTAGGGTTACAGTTGGGGGTGTGGCCTCTGGGCCTGGAGAGACGCAGTGCATGCTGGGACATCCTGAGCTCTGTGTCCCCGCCCTGTCTGCAGTGCTGGAGCTTAAGGGGCGGAAGGCCAGCCGGCTGATGACGTGGGAATCCATCCAGAAGGAGAACCTCCTGACTGCCCAGCACAAGAGACAGAGAGACTGCGACACTGAGAGACTCAAACGCACCTCTGTCAAGTAATTTACTCACTCAGTCACTCGCTCACTTGCGCACTCGCTCACTCACTCACTCACTTGCTCGCTCACTCACTCAGTCCCTCTCTCACTCAGTCCCTCTCACTCACTCACTGAGTCACTCACTTAATCAGGCACTCTTTCACTCACTCGCTTGCTCACTCACTCAGTCCCTCTCTCACTCAGTCCCTCTCACTCACTCACTGAGTCACTCACTTACTCAGGCACTCTTTCACTCACTCGCTTGCTCACTCACTCAGTCACTCACTCACTCAGTCCCTCTCACTCACTCACTGAGTCACTCACTCAATCAGTCACTCTTTCACTCACTCACTCACTCACTTGCTGACTCACTCGCTCGCTCACTCACTCACTCACTGACTCACTGACTCACTTGCTCATTCACTCACTGACTCGGTTACTCACTCAGTCACTCAGTGACCCAGTTGCTTGCTCACTCACTAAGTAACTCAACTGTGCACTTCCTGCAGCGGGTGGCGAGTGGTGCTGACCTGTGTGCATGCATGTGCCTGTGTGGCTGTGTGTGTGTGTGTGTGTCTGTGTGTATGTGTGTCTGTGTGTGTCTGTCTGTGTGTGTGTGTGTGTGTGTGTGTGTCTGTGTGTTTGTGTGTGCAGGGTGGACAGTGTACTGAAGCAGATGGCTGAGATTCGAGACCATGATCGAAGGCTGAGAATGGTAGAAGCAGATGTGAGTTTTGGGGTTCCCCCCTCTGTTTCTGACTGTTTTGGGGTTCCCCCCCACTGTTTTTGTACCTGCAGAAAATGGCATTTCAGGAGGCACCCTCACATTGCACTGTAAAAAACCTAAAGGGTGATCTCCAAGCAGTAAAAAACAGTTTGTGTCAACAAACATTTACGGGAATTAGTTTTCTCATACTCATTTAGTTTATCACAAACCACAGAAGGCCTCAGATGACCTGGGAAGCAACAACGACAAAGGCCTACATCTGCACATGCACGACTGTATATGCAGTGCTCTAACTAATACACGCTTGCACAGAAAATTATGATTAAACATACAGGAAAACCAATTTTTAAAAAAACTTCAAGATTCATTGTTTTCCTCAAGCGTTTTTAAGACATTTTGTTCCATTTTAATTCCCTCTTCTTAAATGACAGTAGATTTGTTGTCTTTACATAAATTGGCTGTGATATTTGTGCCTCTGGCTGGCCACACCGTGTTCATGTCCTCTCTGTCTGTGGCTCAGCTGGAGTATTGTGCCAGCGCCCTCTCCTGGATGGTGGAGGCATTCTCTCAGAGTAACCTGATCAAACCCACTCGTCCTCCTCCCACACCCAAAGGTAGGATCGCTCCTTTGACGGATTGCCTCCATGTTAAATATGGGTCTGCCTGCTTTGCTCTTTCCCAGACTGGATACACAGACAAATAAGTTATTTTTTTTTAATTCACAAACGGGAAATGCTTTTGTTTCTTGACTCAAATTCGAATGCAAACATGCTTTCATTGCATGACAAGGGAACTGTCTCTCAAGCAGGAATGACATCTCTCTCTTTATCCCAATTCCTTCAAATTTTTAAATGATCTTTTCTTCTCTTTTTTTTTTTTGCAGAACCGGTCTTGTCTTCTGCGTAGATTTTCCCGAGTCTGCCTGGACGGAGGCCGGCGTGAACAGCGCAGAATAAAGAGGGAGGAGGGTGTGCATCATTTCAGCTGTGTTTCATTGATTTTAAATGTGAGCGTAAATCAGCCGACTGTTTCTATTGACCTTTTAAATGGACCTTTTACTTCGTTATTTGCTTGTTTGTACTGTTTATCTCCTACTGACTGTGGGACACACACACACACACACACACACACTCACACAACTCTCCTCTCTCGCACACACACACACACACACACACCCATAACACACACACGCACACACACACACACACACACACACTCACACAACTCTCCTCTCTCGCACACACACACACACACACACACACACACACACACCCATAACACACACACAGACACACACACTCACACACACACACACACACACTCACACTCACACACACATACACACACACACACACAGAAATGCACTGCCACGCATAACTGTGGAGACATATGCTGTGATATTGAATGGCAGGGTGTGACCGATATATCCTCAGGGTCTTAAAGGAATGTGAATTCACTGACACTGAAAAAGAGTTGGGACTTGTACATATTGAATGATATCTTAATGAATGCTAATGCCAAAAAACCCCTCTGTGTTCCGTCTGGATAAGACTACTTCTGAATATGAATACATTACACTGTATTTAAAACTGCCTTTCAGTGACTCCTGTAGTTTCTGTTGATCTGGATACCTCTTTTTTGGTAAATAAAGTAATGTTAGTTTCTTCACCATTTTTCAGAGATGTTTATTTATTTATTTTTGTTTTATTTAATTGTTATTTAACCCTGAAAATCCCATTGAAATTAAAAATCTCATTTGCAAGGGGAACCTGACATAAGACTCGATGTTACAAAGTTACATAAGACAGTAGACAAACGAGTTACAAACTTCAAATGGGGAACGAGACAGCAGTGGAAAAGCAGAGTTAATTTATGTGTACCTCTGCATAACTGTGCCCCTTTGTGCAAATGTGGCTTTCAGAAAGGCTTGGTGAAGCTGTTCCTCTTGATAAGTGTTTTATTTTTTTCTTAATTTCATGTAGTGAGTTGAGTGTGTGTGTCTGCTTGTGCATGTGTGCATAAAATAAGTGTATAGTGTTGAATTAAGAATTGTATTAAGGGGTTGTACAAAAATATGTGGTGTGGAAGGTGTGTAGTGTGGAAGTTAAAAGTACATAGTGTAGAAGTTTAAAGCGTGTAGTGTGGAAGTTAAAAGTGCGTAGTGTAGACGTTTAAGGTGTGTAGTGTGGAAGTTAAAAGTACGTAGTGTAGAAGTTTATGGTGTGTAGTGTGGAAGTTAAAAGTATTTAGTGTGGAAGTTAAAAGTGTGTAGTGTGGAAGTTTAAGGTGTGTAGTGCAGAAAGTCTCTCTCCCTCCACAGTCTTACATGGGAGACATGGTTGATGCATTAGTGTGACAGAGGCGATGAGTGAGATCCTGTAACAGGACGTGACCAGAAAGCACGGTTTTCGGGCAGATGTCAGCCCTGCGTCTGCACACTTTGTTCAGCCTGGACGTCCCCTGCGGCTGAGGCGCAGCCCTTAAAGGGGCGGTCCCGTGCCACGGAACCCCCGGGACTCAGACCCGATAACGCGTCGTCCCGTTCACCGTGAAATCGAACGCCTGAGTCAAATTAGACGTGAATGGACCCGGTGAAATCCAGGGCAATTCTGAGATTAGCGAGGTCTCAAAGGAGCTATGTTTAGAACACGAAGTGGGACTTTACAGTCTGTTGAAATGGAGCTCGTTTTTTCCTGGGACGGAATCCGCCGGCTCGGATGATAATTGTGATCGCATGCTATCATCGCATGTGTGGGTCAAGTGCTGTGGCAAGCAGTCCCCCCGAGGAGCCTTGCCAGTGAAATCCATCTGAACCGAATCGAGAGAGAGAAATAGTTTGGTGCCATGTGTCCAGGCATCTCTAGTTTCAGCTACACTGCAGTCTCTCTCTCTCTCTCTCTCTCTCTTTCCTTCCCATCTTCTTGCTCGCTCTCTCTCTCTCTCTCTCTCTCTCTCTCCCAGACACGAGCATAAATCCACCATCAAATTCAAATTTAAATTTTTGTCTGAGAAGACAAATCAAAGCGAAGATATAATTTGTGTGGTACAAGTTTGGGGGGGAAATAAGCGTGAAAGAACTGTGATTTCAACAAGTGTTTCGCACGGAATTGGGAGTATTTAGAGAATAGATATCTTTGCAGAAATGTGTGGGTTGATTTGGTTTAAAAAGGAGAAGAGAAACGTGTCTTTGATGGGGAGAGGTTTTTTGTGTGTTTTTGAAACAAACTCTCTGCTCTATGCCTACCACACTATGGGGTTTTGCACTGTAGCAATATTGTGGAGAGGTTGTGGGTTCGAACCCCAGACTCTGCTCTTGCGTCTGATTAAAAGTGACCGCTAAATCCTTAGAGGCACGTGAGTACTGCAGCTCTGGCATAATGAGGGAGAATGAAGGGAGCAGAAGGAAGAGGAGAGGAGGAAAGACGGAAAGCGAGCGCAGCGGCTGGTGTTGCAGAAATGGCGTGAGCGTGAGAGAGGGCTGCAGGCGGAGGAGAGAGGGGAATGGAGGGAGTGGGCGAGGGAGCGGCTCAGTAGAGTGAGAGAGAGCCCAGCTCAGGTCACATTACACTGACTCTGGGAGAGAGAGAGCCTTTAAATAGAGCTCTTGTCTGCCCCAGCCCTCACTCTCTGCTATTTTGGCAATGTGCTTTGGGAGTGGGGGGGGGGGGGGGAGGGGCATGTAGAGAGTGAGGGGGTGGGGGGTGGGGGGGGGGGGGATGGGGGTGGGGGTGGGTTGGGTGTCAAGGCTGAAATGGTCAGGGTCAATGCTTCCCAACGAAAGTGCGTGTGTGTGCGTGGTGCGCGCGTGTGTGCGTGTGTGTGTGTGTGTGTGTGGGCACTGTTCGTGCCCATGTCAGGCCATGCCAGTCTCTGTGACCAGGTTATTGGTGTAAGTGAGTCAGTGTGTAAAGGCAGTGACCTCTGACTGGGGGCAGTATAAGGGAGGCCCATATTTTTATAGAGTCACTCCCTGCCAATCAAAGTAAAACTGGCACTGGAATAGACAAACCTCTAATCTCAGTTCTGCTTACGGGCCTGTGCCAATGGCCAGAGTCCACTCTGCTCCAGAACCTGAGCCAGCAGGTGTGTGTGTGTGTGTGTGTGTGTGTGTGTGTGTGTGTATGTCTGTGTGTGCACATGCACGTGCATGCAAGTGCTTGAGTGTGTGTGCAAGTGCTTGTGTGACTGTGCATGAATTTGTGTGCGTTTGTGTGCATCAGCGTGTGTGTATGAGTTCATCTGTGTGTACATGACTGCATGTGTGAGTGTGTGAGAAAGTGTGCTTATGAGAGTGAGAGAGAGTGTGTGATGACTGTGTTCAGTATCTGTGTATGTGTGAGTGTGTGTGTGTGTATTTAGTGTGTTTGTATGTGCGAGTGTGTGTGTGTGTGTGGTAGTCTGTCTGTGAGTGTATGTTTGACAGAGAGAGGGCGAACCCATGTCCATGTGGAACCCACTGCAGGCTATGTGCGTGAGCTCTTCTCTCTCTCCGTTTCAAATAAGGCCTTTGAGAATGTTTCCGTCACTCGTGTCGCTGGGCCTGCTCAATTTAGCCTCTCTGGCCTCTCCCCTCTTCCTCTCCCTCCTCCCCTCTGCTCAATATATGGTCATCCTTGCCTCTCTCTCTCTCTCTCTCTCTCCTTCTCTCGCCCCATCTCCAAACTTAAACCTGGACATTTGATGACGGCACAAAAGCAAGAAACATGGGCTACTTACCACCCCCCCCCCCTCCGTCTTATTTGCCCATCTTTCCCCCCGATTGGGTTAAGGGCAGGATGAGCCCGGTTACTAACATGTGGCCCTGTCAGTCACCCAAACCACCCCCCCTTCCTTCTCATCTTACTCCAGTTTTTCTCTTTACTGTCCGTCTCATATTAGTCAGGTCCGGGTCTCGGTCACTGGCCAGTCACCATTGGCTCTCTTATATTGCCTTTTCTTTCTTCTTGAATCCCAGTCATTTTTCATTTTGGGATAAGAGGGAACACTTTTTTTACGGGGGCTCATTTCATATTTTCCAGGAAACAGGAAGTATAATTTCCTTTGGATTGTGTCCACTTTATACTGTAGGAAAGAAGGGTCATAAGTCTGGACTAACTTTTCTGGAGTATTCATATTCTAGGAATATTTTACATTAGTGTATTTCAATATAAATTTCCCCAGGATATATCCTGGAAATTTTCTTGTCTGGCTAAGACCAGAAAAATAATTACACCTCTGGTGTAAGTGTTTTCTTAAGTTGTGCACGTGCTGGACGTTTGCACTGTGAGTGGATTTTGATTTTGAGGGTCTATTCCCAGAGAGATTTCTGCTGTCTCTCTGTCTGTCTGCACTTTGATCCAAGATGGCCGCCTTTAAAAGCTGGCTGGTGGCGCTGCTGCTGGCTTTGCTCTGCTCCTTCCACACCCCCCTCGCACCTGGCGCCAAGGCTCTGGAAATGGCTCACGATGAAGAACACCAAGACGATGGTGGGGAAGGTGGGCATGTAGAGGGAGCAGGTGGAGATGACGACGACGACGATGATGACGACGATGATGACGATGATGGGGACAGTAAAGAAGACGACGATGATGATGATGACGATGATGATGATGATGACGACGATGATGATGATGATGACGATGATGACGACGATGACGATGACGACGATGATGATGATGACGATGACGACGATGACGACGACGATGACGATGACGATGACGATGATGATGACGATGACGACGACGATGACGATGACGACGATGACGATGACGATGATGATGATGACGATGATGACGACGATGATGATGATGATGACGATGACGACGATGATGATGACGACGACGACGATGATGATGACGACGACGATGATGATGACGACGACGACGATGATGATGATGACGACGATGACGATGATGACGATGATGATGATGATGACGATGATGATGACGACGATGACGATGATGACGACGACGACGACGACGATGATGATGACGATGACGACGACGATGACGATGATGACGATGACGATGACGATGACGATGATGATGACGATGACGACGATGATGATGACGACGACGATGATGATGACGACGACGACGACGACGATGATGACGATGATGATGATGACGATGACGATGACGATGATGACGATGATGACGACGATGACGACGATGACGACGATGATGACGATGATGACGATGATGATGATGACGACGACAAAGCAGGTAATTAAAATGGCTTGTTAAAATATTGCTTCCCTGTCCTACTGTCCTGTTCTGTAGTCCATCTTCCTCTCATTTCATTACTGGATCCATTACTTCCCTCTCTCTCCCTGTTCTCAACTATTTGGGGAATAACTCAGAGGAAGGAGAGGGGAGGGGTTACGTTACTGTATATCCAGTCACCCTCTCCCCTCTCGCCCTCTTTCCTCAGATTGATTCAGCCAATAGCAAGGCTCAGTGGAGTCTCTTCCTTCTCCCTGTCCCCCATTCTGGCTCTTTCTCCATGTCCCTGATGCTCTTTCTATTTTTTCTCTATGAAATAGAAAATTGAGCTCTTTGGAGTTTGAACTGCCGCTCCCGGAAATGTTGAAGCCCTACGTATATGTGAACACGGGATTGCAATGGCCACTAAGAGAGAGGCGATCGCCATAACAGTTCTGAATGGGATGATTGATGTGTTTAGATTAAATGTTTGGTTTGTGATTTTTATTTATTTTTATTTTTTTTTAAGAATGGTTTCTGTTGTTACCCTCCGTTGTGTTATCCTGTGAAACGGAAAGAAAGAGGCTGTGAGCAGTGGCAGAGAGATACGGGAGGTTTAGGAGCAGGGGATTATGGGAAAGCTGAATTCAGTTACAACTGCGGTTTGTCTCCCTTTCTCCACGCCTCTCCTAGACTCTTTCTTTCCCAGTCATAAGGGTCATGTTATTGTATGTTGCCTGACCACAGTTTAATGTACAACCTGTCAGTGTCGTTCTATTGAAATGCATGTGTGCATTTTTAATTGGTCTTATTAAGTTTTATCAATGTACAGCATTTTAAAGAGCAGCAAGTGATCCTCTCTTTATTGATCTCTTTATAATTTAAAATCCAATCATACAATGATCAAATAATTAACAATGACGCCTCTTACACAGTCTAGGTGGCAAGTTTATGTAGAAGGTAAAAGCAGTTCTTTTAATCGGTTATGTTATAAATCATGAATGAGAGAACAGGCCTATGCTCCAGATGGCTCAATTACACATTGTGTCATACAGTACAGCACTGAACTGGTATGTTTTCGTTCCAGTTTATCTCTGTAATTTATTGTGCTGAGCTGTCTAATTGTTGTAGTTTTTTGTTCTCTCTACCACTTGTCATATATGATTTCAACATATGATATGTCTCTTACTTAAGGCAACAGGAGAGAGACATTTTGAAACACTTAAGCTCTCTGCATCTCTAACAGACATAGCGAAAAATGTCAGTGTGTATTCAAATTTCAAGTGGTGACATGTCTTAAAGGTTAAGCTATGAGGCAAAGACATGGATGTTAAAGTCATGGAGTGATGTTAATATTGCTGCTTTTCTGAGCCAACTGTGTTTTTGTGGTCATGGGGTGTTTGGGGTTCATGTGGTGTATGTTTTTTTTTTTCTCTCTCTCTCTGTCAATTCATCATTTAAACATGATGATCGTCAAAAAAATCTGACGTAATTTAACCTTCCTTCGACAATGGAATAAATTAAATGATCACAAGTCGATGCGCATGGAATTATTTCATTTTGCGCGTGTTTGAGGTCCTGTCATTGCATGGTTTATTCAAAGAGCAGAGAACACTCAGTCACATCAAAGGCTGAAACCCATGAGGAAATTAAAATCCAAGTTGGGCAGCCCCATGCAGAAAGACTTTTCAGCTATAATCCAAGAGACCTTTTGTCGTAGTTGTCACCTTTTGACATAATTTAGTTTAATTTAATTTGTTCCGACTTGCATTTGTATGTGTGTATTTGCATATGTGAAATTGTGTGAGAGTATGTGTATGCCTATCTGTGGATGCAGGCATGTATGTATGTGTGTGTGTGTGTATGTGTGCCTGCGTGCATGTGAGTTTGAGAAAATATATGTGTGTGTCTGCAAATACATACGGTATATATATGTGTGTGTGTGTGTGTTTGTGTGTGTAATGCATGTACAGTGCAAAAGTATACATGTGCGAGTGTCTAGCACAGATTAATAAGTGGTTTGCATTTATTTTCTCTCTGCTTCTACAATGAACCAAGCAAATGCATATGTCACAAGCCACAGTTCAGTTCATATGTTGCAGACCATATGCTCATATATACAATGTAATGTTCATATTTGTTCATATCAACATCAATTCATCAGACATACGCAGACAGAAAAGATTAACCTTTCTTTCCAGACGACGATGATGATGATGATGATGATGATGATGACGATGATGATGACGACGACGACGATGATGACGATGACGATGACGATGACGATGATGATGATGATGATGATGACGATGATGACGATGATGATGACGACGAAGAAGGCTATCATGCAGGGTCGCTCTGTGAATACTGTGCTTTCTGTGAGGTAAAGGCTGTGGTAATCTTATAGAGAAGCAGCATTGAGCGGAGAAGGTGGGAGGTGCTGACAGCTCTCTGTTTCCCTCCTCCTCTCTAGCACTGCGACAGCTGTGACAAGTGCCCGTGCGAAGAGGGAGACAAGTCCGAACACTGTGAACACTGTCAGGTGAGTCCCCGTCCTCTCTCACAGTTAGTCCTGCTCTCCCATTGGCAGTGCTGGTTTAGTGCTGGTTTAGAGCAGGACTAAACCAGCACTGCCAATGGGAGAGCAGGACTAAACCAGCACAGCCAATGGGAGAACAGGATAAACCAGCATAGCCAATAGGAGAGCAGGACAAAACCAGCAGAGCCACTGGGGGAGCAAGACCTACCCAGCATAGCCAATAAGCGAGCAGGTCTAAACCAGCACAGGCAATAGGACAGCAGGACTAAATCAGCACAGCCAATAGGAGAGCAGAAAGGTCTAAACCAGCACAGCCAATGGGAGAGCAAGACCCAAGACCAAGCCCTAAGGGCAGCTGCTGTTAGTTTTGTAAATGTTTTATCCTGGCTGTTGGCGGCTACTTCGGTTAAGGCACCAGCACATGATGGCGCGTGGATGAGACCCACGGTCTCAGATTGAATCCAGTGCCGTGGCTGGTAGCTCCATAGGCACCATGCAATTGGCGATTGCGTCGCCCAGGTTGTGGAAGGGTTCAGCCGGTTAAGGGCCCGCGTTTCATCGCTCTCTAGTGATCCCTGCTGGTCAATCTGGCTCTGTGGGCTCCATGTTAAAGCTGCATACGAAAGGTCTTTTTCCGACAGCACTCTACGCTAGCTTAGCTGTAGTATGTTAAGAGTTGATTTACACTGAACAGCATGTAAAAGTAGATATGCTGTGTCATCTGTAAAGGTTTAACCCCTGAACTCCTCTCACATGCCATTTCCCAAACATGCCTTTGAGCTCCATGGAGCAAACCGCATTCTCCAGTACTATTCATCGTTAACGTCAGGACATTATAATTCACTCGATGGCTTTTCAAGAGGCCCTTTCAATTCTAGCATCTATCTAACTGGAACAAATTTACCATGGGGCCATTCTGAAACGACAGTTTTGTATGGACAGTGGACGGTGTGTTACCTACCAAGTTTTTAAATGTATTTTTCTTCTGTCTTTGTTTTCTAGGAGTGTAAATTCTGCTACGTGTGCCCTGTAATATGTGAGACTGTCTGCAAACCTGGTAAGGGGATGAGAAGGGGCCGGTCGGCGGGGGGGTATAACGGGCAGACAACAGCGCTTGTAAACGAGATCCTTAACAGAGGTGGGTAACCCGGCTCCAAAGAGTAAAAAGACTGACCATGTATTTGATCCACCACCATGCACTAAACCATCTGATTCTAATTAGCATAACTCTTCAGCATGATAGGAGAACTAATTATTGTAATCAGCTGGTTTAGTGCATGTTGGGGGCGCAAATACATGGTCAGTCTTTTTACTCTTTGAAGCCGGGTTACCCACCTCTGGTCCTTAACCTGCATCGCTTCAGAATTCATCCTGAATAAATGCATACAATGAAAAAGGACGGAGTGTAGCACAGTGGGTAAGGAACTGGGCTTGTAACCGAAAGGTCGTAGGTTCGATTCCCGGGTAGGACACTGCCGTTGTACCCTTGAGCAAGGTACTTAACCGAAATTGCTTCAGTATATATCCAGCTGTATAAATGGATACAATGTAAAATGCTATGTAAAAAGTTGTGTAAGTCGCTCTGGATAAGAGCGTCTGCTAAATGCCTGTAATGTAAATGTAATGTAATGTAATGTAAAAAATAAAAAACACACCAAGCTGTGGAAGCGCTATGGGTAAGAGCGCCTGTCAAATGGCGGCATTGTATGTAGCGCGTTTTCCAACTGTTCACGCTCATATTTCCACGGAGAAGCGTGAGAAATGCACGCACATTTAGAGGAAAATGTATGGTTTTATAATTTCACGGTAGTATAGAAAGTGCAACGCGTACGGTACATGTCTCTGTGAAAATACGTGACACGCCTGACAGACTGATGTTGTTGTTTCAGGTGGATTTGTTGATACTGTTTCTGGATCAATCTACAAGTAAGGATGCTGTAACGCTGTTGCGGGCTACATTTTATTTTACATTTACACATATTTGCATTGAATATGTAATGCGGGCATTTCCAAAACAATATATGCATATTTTTTACATTTATTTTTCAATGAAAAGCGTTTGGACTTAGTGCAAGGATGAGGCCCACAGTACTGAATGTGATCCTGTGTCCGTAGCCACTGGGGCTCAGAGTACTGTGAGGTGATGCGTAATCTCTGGGTGTGTTACATCACCCAGGGAAGGAGGGTTTTTGTCACTAGGCTATACCCTGGCTCACTGTGCAACAGCGACCTCCTGTGGTCCGCTGGATGTTTGCAGTCTGCCTGCACCAGCTGTGCGAGGTGTGGTTCTCCAGCATGGTGACTGCATAGCCCAGCTGGGGGAGTACAGCGTAAAAGGAAGTTAGCTGCATACACCTTGGAGGACAATATTATTACTCTGCCCTCCTCAAGCCTGATGATGGATGTTACAAATGCAGGCCTAAAAACACCATTAGGATTTGGGAAATTCTTTTGGGAAAATAGTAAAACAAAGGATAAAAGTTGTTAAAACACATTTTAATTAATGTTATTCATACACGTACTGTGGTGTGCTGCCAGTAACTTGTTAATTCTTCCTTATGTGTTTCTGCAGGACAATAGCTAGTGTCTTTGGGCGTGGACACTAAGCCCCTGTCGCCACCATGTGGCTGAGGAAGGCGCTGCAACAAACGGGATTTTCTTATTACTTTGATTATTATTTTGATTATCAATAAGTTATTTTTCTGTTGCTTTATAGATTTGAAAACATCACACAAATGCACACCAATGAACACATTAAAGAGAGTAATTAAAAGTGACGTAAAACTAATTATTTATTTATTGTTTAAGGAAAGGTTCTAAGGAGAGTCCCAAAAAACAGGAATTCTTTATAAATTTAATTATTTTGTTGGTCTGATGGAAGGAATATATATGACAATAAAATATTAGGGACATTTTAAATGTTTGTGCTGCAGCATTTCATTTTAGTGTCTTCTACCTTTCTTGTCTTTTATAGGTTTCCTCAGAAAATACTCAAATAAATAAATAAGATACTATCTGCTGATCGAAAGCAGTAAACACAATGAAGTCACTCAGTAACATAACGGATACTGGGCCTTGTTTCATGAGGCAGGATTACTGAGTTAGCTGGATAACTGCACTGAGTAAAACCATGAAGCAGGATTACTGAGTTAGCTGGATAACTATGCTGAGTAAAACCATGAAGCAGGATTATTGAGTTAGCTGGATAACTGCACTGAGTAAAACCATGAAGCAGGATTACTGAGTTAGCTGGATAACTGCACTGAGTAAAACCATGAAGCAGGATTACTGAGTTAGCTGGATAACTATGCTGAGTAAAACCATGAAGCAGGATTACTGAGTTAGCTGGATAACTGCACTGAGTAAAACCATGAAGCAGGATTACTGAGTTAGCTGGATAACTATGCTGAGTAAAACCATGAAGCAGGATTACTGAGTTAGCTGGATAACTATGCTGAGTAAAACCATGAAGCAGGATTACTGAGTTAGCTGGATAACTATGCTGAGTAAAACCATGAAGCAGGATTACTGAGTTAGCTGGATAACTATGCTGAGTAAAACCATGAAGCAGGATTACTGAGTTAGCTGGATAACTATTCTGAGTAAAACCATGAAGCAGGATTACTGAGTCAGCTGGATAACTATGCTGAGTAAAACCATGAAGCAGGATTACTGAGTTAGCTGGATAACTGCACTGAGTAAAACCCGGACCAGCTCATTTCACTCCAGTCCAAGTTTGAGATTTGGGGTGTTTCCAGGTTTTACTTAGTGCAGATAACTCTGTAATCCTGTAATGGCTGCTTTAAAAAAAATCCATTCCAGTGGAATGGATTGCAAAGCAAAATGGGCTGTAGAGTCACTCAGTGATGGGAGGGCTAGTGCTGGCTGGGGTGATGATGTCACACTGTGCTCTAGTGACACCTGCTGGCCGCTCAGGTGTCTGCAGCACTGCCTGTTGAGTCTTGCTCAGACTCAGCTCTGCCTGAGCCTGTCTTACAGCCTGCCGTGTGATAAGAACTAACAACTGACATGATGTGCTTTGGGGAAGGACACAGGCTCTCTTGAATCAATAGTGGCGTTTTCAGGAATTAGAGCAGATGTTTAAATGACTGGGCATTCTACATTGGGGAGAATATATAAATTATATTGTTAATGTTATATTAGACAAAAATAATTCACACACGGTTTCTTACTATTTTAAATTTTCATTAATTCTGATTATAACCTGGTGATCTCGTACACAGTGAACTAGATGGCCATATAAAATTACAGATTTAAAAAAATGTAAGGTTGGCACACACACAGGAAACGCAAATTAAGAAGGTGACAGGCGTTACTTTATCAGAGGCAGTGAAGGTAAGGGGAGAGGCTACAGGAGGTGCAGTGGCCAGGGCAGAGACAGCCTGAACTGAGCCTACCCTCCCATAAAAGGGTGAGGTAACAGATGTGCCAGTGCTCTCACATCTGAGAGACTTCTGCCATTCATTGCTAGAGCAAGCAATGAACAGGAAGTCGTCAAACAAAGTACTTCCTGAGGGCGTACATGGTCACTCAGTATGGTAGAGGTGTCAGCCTGGCTGGATGAACCTATGGCTGAGGATTATTATTATTCTTAACTCTTACACAGGTAGCTCATCCACATTGGTCACTGGAGAGAAGAGGGTGTGAGTCAGGTGATCAAACAAAGGAGGTCCACCAACAAAGTTTTTCACCAGCCATACTGCCATTACAATGATCCGCAAGGCAATCACATACATGCAGCAATTAACACAGAATCTGCAGGTATTCAACACAAAATGCATCACATCATCTCATTGCATATCTCACAATCAATAGTTGGATGTTCTCTTCCATGAATTTCAGTTATAAATTGATTTTTTTCAGGAAATCATTATTCGAAGCAATTTTGCCTTTATAAACACCAAGTACCTTTAAGAGACAAATATGTACTGTTTCACAAGGTCTGAGTTTTTGGGAAATGTAGCTGTTTCCTGTTAAATGCAATTTGAAGAGGAATGTCACAATATGTGTAACTTATTACAATGTACTTATTAATACTAAAGGGCTTAAAATTTCCAGTCAATACAACTATTTCTATAACATTATGAAGCAGACATGACCTGTCTGCTATTTCTATAACATTATGAAGCAGACATGACCTGTCTGCTATTTCTATAACATTATGAAGCGGACCTGTTTCTGCCGCAGTGGTAGGAGGTAGGTGTTGGCTGGCAGAGATCACATCATCTCTGAGGAACTAAGGTTCCTGCCACTCCGGAGGTCGATGACACAAAGCAGAGACTGATGGGTGATCCTACCGGCTGTCTGCCTTCTGGGATTTGAAGGCTTTATTCCTGACTACCACACCTGGCTGTCCAAATGTAGACCTCCTCGGGCAATTTCCTCAGTTTGGGCGCACCACTCATCAAAGGGGTGGGAGACGTGTCAATCACTAACAGATTTCTGAATGAAGGACTTTGCTCTGAGTAAATTGTCCTGAGTTTCATGCGGATAGATTTTTTCAATGGTGTGAAAGCATTTCAGCAAGAGGCCATATCTGTGCAGTTTTCCACCTCGTGAACAAAAGACTGGAAAACAAAAACAGGTGAGAGGGGATTAGTAACATGCACACACTTTCAGCAACAAAGAACTGATGCAATGAAGGCAAACACTCACTGTGAGATGCCACATATTCTTACTGGAGCATTTCAGTGCCATGCCTTCCTCTACAATTTTATAAGACATCCAAATGAAACAGTACAAGCTAAGGAACACTGGTACACATAAATAGAAGCTAAGCAACCCAGACACCAGTTCACTGAATGTGGATTATTATGCTGACATTGTTTCCCACCTGTAGGATCTCAGGAGTGGAATGAGGTGAGTTTGTGCTGAAATGCATGATGGGGGTTCAGTAACTGGATTGCCCTGGAGCAGGCCTTTAAGACTCCAGTGTCTCTATATGACAGGACTGATTTAGGAATTGTGCCTGCTGTAGCTTGCCGAAACCACACCCTGAGCTGTCTCAGGGCATCGTAGAGACATGTGATCTCCTTTGAGACAGAGGGGTCCATTCCACCACCCCCGAAATGAAACACCTAGGTGGTGGATGCAGGCAATGACCTGTCCTTAAAGACCCAAGACGTGGTGTCTTTTGACTCATAGCTATGTGACTCATAGTATTAAAAAACAAACATCAACCCACCAGCTCCAAATAGCTGCAAACTGTTTTCAGAAGGACAGAGGGTCCTTCCTGTTGTGCTGGCACAATGTTATATCTTAGCCTGCAGCCAACTGTCACTCTTCTTTGCTAGTCAGCTTCTTAAAAACCTTGAGCCAGCCTTCCAAATCCCTCTCCAATCGGTGCCAGTCCATGGGCAGGCAAGCGTTTTACAACTCAATGGATGATTAGTTGATGTCTTGTGGACTGGCTCTGCAAGCAGTTGGAATTTAAAATGCCACAGACTGCAATGTAGTAATACTATAAGACTTTTCACAGGTGAACTAGAATACAACCACGAAGACACTAAGGTCATTTAATCTTTAGAAATAATTTAACAGAATAGATTAACTTAATTTGCCCAGGGGAAACTTAAAATAACTTCAGGTTTTTTTAGGCTTTTATCACTTTGAAATGAACGTTTGCTTGCAAATAAATTTCACTTATTCTAAACAACCAATAACAATGTTGGTCATAGAATATAATCTGACAGTCGCTATTGTTGAGAGAGAAAGTGATTTTAACTGATGTATGGCTGTTGAAGGAAGAAAAAAAATTTTCAATCTTGTTTTGTGTATGCGCTTTATTTTATGACACTCTGGTCCGATAAACGTACACGTACTGAATTTTAGTTTTTGACTATCGATACTTTGCAAACGTAGAAAAAATAACTTAAATGTCGATTGGAGGATCTGAAAAGACTCCACCACTGAACTGTACAAGATGTAGTTCATCTATGGTCTCCACCGACATCCTGAACCGGATATAGAAGGTTCACAAACGGAAGTTTGTGTGTTGTGGAAGTGGTTTAGGTAACATGTTGTAGATTAATCTTCGTATTATAATTGTTTTATTGGTATTACTTTGAAATATATTAAACTGCATCGTGAAGTATTCGAAAGTTAATTTTAGCTGGCTAATTTAGCAAGTTAAAGTGCCGGTGGTTGTTACACTGAATTCGTTTGCGTGTTTATTTTCTCCCGGATAGACGATAAAACTATGACACGACATGGCAAAAACTGCACAGCTGGTGCCGTGTACACGTATCATGAGAAAAAGAAAGATACAGGTGAGTTTTTGTTTCCACTTTCGCCAGTTAGCCGACTAACTGACATTAACCGGCACGTATTTATCCTGCACAAGCTAGCAAGCTAGTTAACCTATGTTACATTTCGCCTGGGGTTTATTATCGTAACCTACTGTGTAAACTGTTTGGTCGAGTTTATTCGACTGACGTTAGGTTATATTTGGCGATGTTTCTTTTTTACTATAGGTATTATTACTTTGTGTTAACTACAATCAGTCCGTTTTCATATTGTGCACGTGACGTGAGGGCTTCTGTTTTGAATTCTCATCTCCCTGTTCGTATAGCGGCCTCTGGATACGGCACACAAAGCGTGCGTTTGGGGAAGGACGCTATAAAGGACTTCGACTGCTGCTGTCTGTCTCTCCAGCCCTGCAGGGATCCTGTCGTTACGTTAGTCACGTTCCAATACAGTTATGCACACAGATCTGCATCGTTACCAAAGAGACTCGAAGCTCTTTGTCGTTACGCTGTTTAGACCAGTAATATTCGAAACCGCTTAAGTACATGACCAATATAGCCTATACACCGACAATTAGCAATCACTACAATAACATAATAACCACAACAGGCCATTCAGCCCAACAATGGTCACCATTTTCGTTATTAATTTGTACCTAGTGCTCTGATAATTGTTCCTAGTGCTCTGAATTATCAAACAAAAATAATATTTCAGAATCCTTTTGAGAGTTAGAGTATGCAATGGCTTGACGGGACATTTGTGTAATTGTGATGGAACCATAACGTCTTGAGTTCTGCTTGGTTTGTTTGTTTGCTCTCAAAACTGAGCTTTGTGAATTGTGTTTAGAATATTCATACGCTAAATTAATGTTTGGAGGTATATGCAGTGATATTTTCTGCGTTTTTCTAAATGCTGCAGAGTTTATATGAGTGTCTGTGGGATGAAATGTGCTGTGTACAGACTTTCAGATATAACACTGAACTTTTTACTGTTTACTGATGGTGAGGCAACTGCTCATGGGTGTTTTTGTTGGTTTTTTTTTGTGTTGTTGGTTGCGCTCATTTTGTGTGTTCAGTGCGGATGGCTACTTGTATGAAAAAGAGGCCATTCTGGAGTACATCCTTCACCAGAAAGTGGAAATCGCCAGAAAAATGAAGGTTTGTCTGACCAGCTGCTCCCTCTGTGTGTGTCTGTCTGCTCCGTTTGGAAAACATTCATCAGTCATTATATAGAAAACCCTCTGCCATGTATCCGACACCTCTCTCTCTCTCCCCCACTCTCCCTTTCTCTCTCTCTCTCTTTGTCTCCCTCTCTCTTCCGCTCCCTCTCTCTGTCTCTCCCCTCCTTCTCTCCCTTTCTCTCTCCCTCTATCCCCCTCTCTGTCTGTCTCCTCTCTCTCTCCCTCTCTCTCTCTCCCTCCCACTCCCTCTCTCTCTTGCTCTCTCTCTCAGGCTTATGAGAAGCAGAAACGAGCTCAGAAGAGCGACAGCCAGTTGGAATCCACCTCCGACGAGAGAGAGAGGGTGGAGAAATTCAAGAAGAGAGAGAACAGCATCGTCTCCAAGCCCATCAACCCCTTCACTGCAGGTACGGGGGGATGAAGTAGAAAGAGAGAGTGGGGCAGTGACAGGTCACAGGTACTGGAATTGGGGCACTCGTGGGTATATATAGTAGGCACATTCAACTGGGGGTTTTTAGATGACAAGAGAGGATGGCCATTATAACTTGGTCATCTCTGCGGCATTTCTAAATCGGTGCAGATAAAAGTTGTGTCGCGCAGTATTGGCACTGACTCTGCCACTCCCCCACAGAGTCGAACTGACTTTGTACCTCGTCCAATAGTAGCCTGCCATGGCCGCGCTGTCGACAGCGATGAACTCACACACTTTCTGGAACATAACCAACAGTTTCCAATCAGTCATGTGAACCTGGGGAAGGTGGGTTAAAGGTGAATGCAGTGGTTTAAAACGGAAAAGGCTGTGTTTAGAGTCAGCCCAGTCTAAGCCGGCCGGTCTCTGTTGTGTCTTAAGTGCTGTACGGTAAGCGCCCGGGCAATAAGGTGAGGGCCTGAAGGTCTGTCCGGATCCGTGCGTCCGGGTTCCGAGGCCGTCTCCAGGGTAACGCTCGGTCTCGCCCGCAGCTACGTCCCGGGACTCGGAGGGCAAGAACGGTTCGGTCGGGCCGGCCGCTGGCTCCAGCGCCGGTTCTTCCTCCGCCGGGTCCAGCTCCAGCTCCAGCTCCAGCTCCAGCTCCAGCTCCAGCTCCAGCTCCAGCTCCACTTCAGCCCTCCCCAGCTTCTGGATCCCTAGCCTGACCCCCGAGGCCAAGCCCACCATATTAAAGAAGCCCGTGAGTCCCTCTCCCCTTCTCTTTCTCCATCCCGTCTCCTTCCCTCTCCTCTTCCCTCTCTCCATCCCATCTCCTTCCCATATTCTTCCCTCTCTCTTTCCCTCTCCCTTTCCTGTCTCTGTGGGTCTGCAGCACCTCTGCGCGTGCGTTTCCTGCGCAGTTTGGAATGGGTGGTCGTGCGCGCTGCAGCGCGACCTCGTCGTGACTTCTGCTGCCGTGTCAGTAGTGTCACTATTAGTGTCACTATCACAAGTTACCTGTGCACATCTGTACCATCTTCTGACCCAAAATGGCATTACATTACATTACATTTATTTGGCAGACGCTTTTATCCAAAGCGACGTACAAAAAAGTGCATTTCATGGTCACGGACAGCTACAAAACACATGACGAGCGCCTTTCACTGAAAACAGTGGAGGGCTTGTGCGAAACAAGCCTTGTTTGTCTTTGTTATGGTGGATGGCAACAGTTGCCAAGCCGTGATTGGAGGATCAGGGAAAGAAGGCGGAGCTTTGCTAAAGGTCAGTTTGACCGAGGAGCTGAGTTCCATACTGGGAGAAAATGAGGGTCAAAGTAAAAAAAAAAAAAAAAAAAAAAAAAAAAATTTAAAAAATCAAAAAGGGCAGCTTTTCAGATGTGGCTGTGGGAAGAGTCTGTTTGAGCAGTGCTGTGGGGCGGGACTGACCTGCAAACCGAGCTGTTTGCTCACTGTCCCGCGAGAGAGTCACGGTTTACCCAGAGCGCCGTTATCTGTGACCCCGGTCCCAGGTGAAGACCGTGCTCTGCCCCATGTCGGGGCGACCCCTGAAGATGAACGAGCTGATCTCGGTGCGCTTCACGCCTCTGGACCCCAGCCTGGACCGGGTGGCCCTGCTCACACGACAGGTGGGTCTCAGCCCCAGTTAATCAGCCTATCAATGGTTGAAAAAAGGAATTTTGGGTTGTCTTTGTGATTGTCAATCATCCTTGAGAAATAAGATCTCCTTGCTAGCTTCATTTCATTATTAAACTTTTTTTAGAATATTTTTGTGAATAGCCTGGTGTACTCTCAGCCTGGTGCATCTCCATTTCCGTTCTGCTCTTCTGCATTCTCTTTTTAGTTTTAAAATAGCATTTGTGTTCCTCCTGGGGGCTCGAACTTTGCCTGGGATAGTCTTGGTTTTCAGTGGGGCAACAGTGTTAATACAGTGTGTCAGTCTAGAATTAAAATTCTCAACTAAAGTATCACAGGAAGAGGATGGAAGGGGAGGGAGAGAGAGCATAAGATCTGTGAAGGCTGCAGCAGAATCATCAGTAAGATAATGCTTGGTAACAGTCCTCTTATCAGTCCTTGTGTTGGTACAGAGTGACATTTCAAAGAAGTCACAATAATGGTCAGACATTGCTACATCAGCTATATGAGGGACCTTGATGTCTAAACCATGTGAAATGACCAAGTCTAGAGTATGGCCATGTTTTTGAGTGGGGCCAAACACATGCTGAATACAATCAAAGGAGTTTAGTAGCCTTGTTACATCAACATTTTTAGGATCTGTGGGGACGCCCATATGAATATTAAAATATCCAGTGATTAAAACAAGGTCAAAGTCTATCCAAATTCTGGAGAGCATGCATTTGCATTTATAAGTTGTGTCGTGTGCATTTAGCGTTAGCACTAGCCCTATGTTCTGTGTGAGATGGGCTCCTGTACAGAGCCTTCCTCTCCTGTGCTCCAGGACCGCTACGTGTGCGCAGTGACCAAAGACACCCTGGGCAACTCCGTGCCTTGTGCTGTCCTCAGGCCATCGTGAGTGTTTTCCTGTTTTGTTTACTGCCACCGTCAACTTGACGACTCGTCTCCCTGCCTTCAGCTACATTTAGAATGTGAAGTTGTGTTAGACTGTAAAGAGAAAAAATAAAAATATTGGAACAATTTAAATATTTATTGAAGAGTTACCCATTGTAAAGGGTTCACTCTGCATAAATAGTAGTATATGGAATTGTAATATGTCTTGAAATGTTTCTTTTACATCACTCAAAACTTGGGATACAATATTAATTAAAAACCCTGATAATTAGGAACTACTGGTCTAAGCAATGATGGCTGAAACTGTACTGGTGTTTCTGGACACGTGAAGAATTGTTTGTGTCTCTGTGTGTTCCTGTGTAATGTGTGTGCTGCCGCGCACACCCCCTGTGGCAGCGGGGTTGTCGTGACGATGGAGTGCGTGGAGCGTCTGATACGGAAGGACATGACCGACCCGGTGACCGGAGACAAACTGATGGAGAGGGACATCATCCCGCTGCAGAGGGTGAGCGTCCGTCAGTCTGTCCGCGCGGCCGAGCCAAGCGCCCCTTCATTCTCTCTGACTCTTTCCATTTCCTGCTTCCTGTTTCCTGTTTCCTGTCTCTGTTCTGCAGGGAGGAACGGGCTTCTCTGGCTCTGGAGTGGACCTGAGGGCGAAGGAGGCTCGTCCCGTCATGCAAGTGTGAGAGGGAGAGGGAGGGGGCGGGGTTAAACTGCGCTGGACTCTTTCTATGTTTCTATGAACTATGGGGATTTTTTATGTTGCAGACTATAGTGTTCAGAATAATGTAAGTGAATAATGCACTTGTGTGTATTTGTATGTCGTGAGTATGTGTGTGCATGTGCACGTGCACATGCACACACACAGTTACTCCTTGCACACTGGTCATTTAGTCACATTTTTATTTTAACAGACCTACAATCTCAAACACACACACACAAACACACATACACGGACACTTGTACACGGATGTATAATAAATGGAAAAATAAACTACGATGTAAACAAAACGTCTTTATTGTGAGAGAAAGTCGAGTGGTTTTCCCACGCGAGTGTTCCTGGTTTTGTACGGTGTTCACTTGGGGACAAAAGAGACCACGTCAGAACTCATCGTGGGGCTTTGTCATCAGGTTCCCATAGTCGGTTATGGAACTGCCCGACAGAAATTCCATTTTGTCCAAAATCTCTGAGAGCGAAAGTCGACCATCCTGAAAAGGATGGATGCAGAAAGAGGTAGGCTAGCTGGACCGTAGACCGCTGATACTAAACTGTAGTTTTTTTTGTTTTTTTTTGAAATCTCATTGTTCTCCTGGCTTTGGTAATTCATCCCTCCCTCCACACAACTGCAGTGTATTGCAGTTTATTCCATTCTAGTCAGGGACCCCCAAAACCCCAGTCTGGCCTGCAGGAGCTGTTGGTAAACTGTGGTAAAGCCGTGCGTTGCTGTACAGTATAAATACGTGTTGTGTGGGGTTCAGTGCATTTTTTGTGTATTGAAATGAGGCTCACTAGGGCTCAGTACGATGTTGTATTGCTGTACTTAACACAGTACAGCACTAACATATTGGATGTGTGTATACTAATTACAGGATGAAGTATGGAATGTTTAAATTATGGTGACACTTTTGAAATAATACATTTTTAGCTTTTGACTATTATTATTATCATCTTACCCTAGAGTCATCTGTGGTGTGACGATGCTTTACCACAATTATGCCAATGCTACCGCTGCTTTTACAGTGCTTTTGCTCCCAAGACCCCTCTCCCCCAAACAAAAGCAATGCATTTGTTACATCTTGTCCACCCTCTCCAACCTGCACCACTTCTACCCCCGACTCCCCAAGCCCTTGCACTCAAACGTTATCAAAGCTCCTCGTGTCTCCTGGTGAGGTCTTCCCCATAATTGGTTGCCTGGCTTCCAACAAACATGTTCCAATTGGCCAGGATCTCCTCCTTGGTGAGTTTCTCGTTCTGCTCGGCCAATCACGGCGTAGAGGTGAAGGAAGAAAGCGCCACCCGCCACCATTCATTGCGAGCACAATCGAGCATCAGAGAGAGAGACGATTTAAAGAGTAATTATAATTAGAGGCCATTCAAATCAAACTGTTAATTTTCACACAGATCTTAAACTGTAATAATAACATTCATATATAACTTCAAAAAGATTTGAATTGAAATTCTTGAATCAATTATGTGATCTGCATGAAAGTGTGGAAAGGTCAGTACGGAGCAGTTACCACTCCTTACGGTACTCTGTCCTCAGTGGCCTCAGGCTTATATTTTTCCCTTATATTTAGGTGCTCACATCCCATAATGACACCGTAGGGTAAGAGAACACTGAGGAGAGGGAGGAGGGGGCAGCGGTACCTTGTCTCTGTCGGTCTCATGAATGAGGTGCCTCGCCTCGTTGTCCGCGTGGTCGATCTCTCCAGGAAGGATCCATTTGGCCACTTCGGCGGCGTCCAGAGCCCCGTCCTATCAGGACGAAGAAGAGAGGGCCGTGCCCATTTAACCAGCCAATGAGGAGCAGAGCAACCGCAACGCAGGCTTGCACAGTGCAGTCCGTTACAGTCAGTCACCGTCAATCACCACGAGGGAACCAAAACATGAGGAGGCCTTGAAACTGACAGAACCTACATATTAGAAATACGGTTCCAAAATGCCCTCAATACCACTGCAGGTTTTCACAGTGACGCATACCTTGTTCAGGTCCCTGAAGTCCACAAACTGTTTTTTCTCGGTGGTTACCCACTCCGGCTCAGTCTCTCCATCCTCAGGGGAGAACATATCACCTGCAGTCAGAAGCAGGGTACAGGGCATTATTGCAGATCGTCTTTAATGGCCAATCCATGCACTAGAACAGACCCTTAACAGATACCAGACCATAGAGCCAATCCATGCACTAGAACAGTGCCTTAGCAGATGCCAGACCATAGAGCCCATCCATGCACTAGAACAGTGCCTTAACAGATACCAGACTGTGGGTGTTTATCCATGCACTGGAACAGAGCCTTAACAGATACCAGACCATAGAACCCATCCATGCAATAGAAGAGTAGAGTAGAGTGCCTTAGCAGATGCTAGAAGGTCGGGGGGGGGGGGGGGGGGGGTTACTAGCCTTACCTATGTACTCTTCTAGGTTTATGAGCCCATCCCCATTCAGGTCAATGTCCTCTATCGTTTCCTGGAGACAGAAAAGAAGAGGAGGGGTTTGAAAAATGGCAGGTTGGAATCCAGTGTTCCTCAATGCGTTCTCCCTGATGCGAGTCATTCATGCATGTTGCGTTTGTCATTATGGACCTCTGTGTCCAGCCAGTGTACATAGCTGGTATCAGCCAGACTGATATCGTTCCTTTCTGCCCGCTCACCTTCACAACCACGTCCTTCATATGGTCATACAGTTCAGGGTGTAGGAATGCTGTCATCTCCTCCTTGGTTGCCATGCCGTCCGCGTTTCTGTCCGCGGTTTTAAATCTCCTCTCGTCCCTGGAGACCATGGACCTGTAGCTGGACTTCTCGTCACCGTCTCCGAACTTCTCATCTGAAGAAGGCGGGATTTTCATACATTCAGTGCCACTTTAACTGTAGGCTGCTCTACAGTGAGAAAATGTGTCTTAATCACGTGAGACAAGATATTGGCCAGTAACTAGGCCCCACTTAACTGCACTACTATGAATTGAGCAATACCCCCCCCCCCACTCTCACACAGGAAGTAGCCATACCCCCCCCCCCCCACTCTCACACAGGAAGTAGCCATATCCCCCCCACTCTCACACAGGAAATAGCCATACCCACCCCCCCCCACCTCATGCAAGAAGTAGCCATATCCCCCCCCCCCACTCTCACACAGGAAGTAGCCATACCCCCCTCCCGTCACACAGGAAGTAGCCACCCCCCCCCCCCCACTGGAAGTAGCCACACACCCCACTCTCACCCAGGAAGTAGCCATAGGTTTTGTTTTTGTACTCCCCCCAGGAGACCTGTCCGTCATTGTTGAGGTCGAACTCTTTCCACTGCTTGTCCACGTCCTCCTGGATGTATCTGTTCTGCCTGTGCTTGATCCACTGGTGCAGCTCCCCGTGGCTGATGTGCCCGTCGCCGTCCGTGTCGATGCGATCCACTATCTTCCTGCCGGAGGACAGAAGGGGAGGGTAAAACCAGCCGGCAGGACGTGGACACTGCTGGGCAGGAAGTGACAGAACACTGCAACACCGTTCCACTGAAGAAGGAGGTAAACGGATTAATCATGGTCGACAGAAAGGCCATAAGAGAGAATGAATGTTCTTGTGTTTGTGCTCTTCTGTCTGTATCTTTCTGATTAGTGGTTGAAACGGTTGAGGGTGCAGTGCATGCCTCCAGAAGATCCTGTTCTGAAGGATCCAAAATTGCACAAGATGACAGAGATTATGAAAGTCTGTTACATTCCCATAAAAACTTATAAAACAGCATAAATCTGGCTTCTTGTGTGGCACATCCAGCTAAAGCAGTGGTTGAGAGTGCTTGGATGGGCCCCATTGTCAGGAATTGCATGGTGACCATTCCACGGCCTCCCGTAGGGTGGGGTGTGGTTAGCTGTATCATTGAGGGATGGATTCAGATGGAAGGGGGATTCCTCTTTATTGCACAGGGGCAAGTATACCTGCAGTCTGCCCGTGTAGCAGGTGTAGCGCGGCTAGTTCGCTAGTGAAGCATGGCGAGATGCGGTAAAAACAAAGGCCCTCGTAGCAGGTTACCGTGACAACACCCTCTGATGACACAATCCTCATTTCGCCTTTAGCTGACTGGTAAAGCGTTTGCCTATGAAATTGACGAGTCAGAGCATCTGTTTCAAATCCCACCCCGGGCTCATTACATTACAGGCATTTAGCAGACGCTCTTATCCAGAGCAACTTACACAACTTTTACAAACATTCATTTACACAGCTGGATATATACTAAAGCAAAGCAGGTTAAGTACCTTGCTCAAGGGTACAACAGCAGTGTCCTACCTGGGAATCGGACCTGTGACCTTTATGTTACAAGAACAGTTCCTCACCCATTATACCACACTGCCGCAGAGTATAAACTCTTAACTCGTTACATCTGCATCAGCTGCGCAACAGCAGGCGTGCAGCACAGCTGCAGGACTGCAGAGCACATGCTTGTTTTCCCTCAGTGGAGGAGAACTTTCAGTGGTGGGACAGGCTTTCACCTGTGATTGGCTGCTCCAAAATGGGGGTGGTGGTTAGAACACCGGAGATGTAAAAGATGAGGTGTGATTTACCCCAGTTTTTCCTTGCTCTCCTCGGGAGTCAGCTCATCAAAGGTCTTAGCCTCTTCCTTTCCCAGGAAAGCCTCGTGGTCATACTGGTAGCCCTGGGCGTCGTCATGGGGATGGTCGCTCAGGTCGCCGTGGTGATGCACACGTTTCTCTTGCGAGGGCACGGCAACCGCCACTGCCAGAAGCAGTGACACTGTCCCTAGCAACGGCATGAGCATCATTTTGCCTTTCCTGGATGAAGGATAACAAACACGACAGTAAAGTAGAACCAGTAAGAGGAGATCACTTAAAAAACTATTTCTGAATGACTATAGACATCACATTAATATATAGATAACTTGTTTTTAAATTTTGTAATAAATATAGATAATACTGAAACATGGTGATGTACTATATTAATAACTGTATGAGCAGTTTTTCGAACAATTCCTGTTAAGCCAAAAAAACAACAGCAAAAAAAAAAAACCTTGCAACATTGCAACCTCTTTGCATGCGTTCGGCAATACTTTTGCAAGCAGGTTTAACGCAATTTCTCCAGAACTAACAAACTTCGTTTCAATGAAACAATCAAAGAATATTGTTTTAACTCGTGCTATATGTGTAATTTTATTAAGCAAAGGTAATTACATTTAGCAAAACAATACTTACCTATTTTCTCTCGAACACATTTCCAAGGGATCTCTCTCTCGACTTTTCCCACAATACGCGTCGGTAGTCTCTTTAAATTACATGCCTGGAGGGGATGCAACCGATTCGACAGCGGACCAATCGAAAACCTGTCAATAGAGATGTTCACCAATGATTGCGAAGAAACAAGAAGACCTGAGTTGTGATTGGCTTTGAAGCGCCACGTTGACACGCGAATGAACGCTGAGCGGGGCGTAAGGGAAAGCACGAGAAATCAGTACTGTAGACTACACCTACTTTAACATCAGCATGTTCAGGACACGTTTGCTGTAAATTAAACGGCTCAGAATTTGAAACAGAAGTACATTCAATTTTGAACTTTCTGACGTTTGATAACCCTTTATTGCTTTCTTCATGCATTTTATTGGGAAACGTTAATTTACGCAATAAACCAGTGTACCAAAAACAGATATTAGTCTGATGCGCGCAGCAATGAATGGCTGTATATAGTGCAGTAAAACATTAACCTCCTGAGACCCGGACCATGTTTTTATGTGTATTTTTTATAGATCTCCTTGCTATTTGTAACTAGCAGCACTTGATAACTGTGGAACTACGCGATGTCATTGAACAGGTAATAGTTTTTGGGGAAAAAAAAGTCCTCGTATGGACTTTCAAGCGGAAAATGTGTGCGCATAAACATTAAGCTGTATTTCTACGAATCTACCGCTAGAGGGAAATATAAAATCATTGTTCTGTCGCGCTTATCGAAGTGAGTCCCTTCATAGTGCAAAGTTTGAGGCGGGAATCAAAGAGCGCTCGCGCAGTACTGGGCTTCACAGAATGTTAATGAACGACAAACGTATTATTTCCCGCTTCTTCGAGTCTCAACGTGGGAAACATCAAATACTGAAAAACATTGCGCACCACTGTCTTAAAACACCCTTATGACACCACACACTCTGAAACATATTCAAGCTCTCTATTGCTTTGTAATACCAAAACTCCACCATCATGCTGTCCCTGGCCTGATCATGCTGCTAGCTACCGTGTCCACATCTTGTCTATCCTCTCCGCCAATGAGAGAGAGAGTGAGACAGAGAGAGAGAGAGATTTGTATTAATGATCTTGCCACAGTATTAGAGAACGGAAACATCCCTGGAGTTTGTGTCCTTTCATTTTAGGGTAATGAATAGCCATCTCTTTATTCCTTTATGTCTGCACATTTTTTTCTGTATTATAAAGTGCATCTCAACAGTTGCTGGCAGTATCTGATTAATTAACGTTTCCATTGCGGGCCTGGATTAACAGTAGGAGAGGATGTCATCAGGTGAGATGAGGCCGCAGGGAAGAATAATGGACACAGGCACTCGTGAGGCGGGAAAATGATGTCATCATCTCTAGCTGACACCCGTACATATTGAGCTCCTCTACGGTTTAGCCTGAGCAATCTGAGGCCTGTGTTCAGCCAGTCTCAGTGCTCAGGCTGTATCAGTGAGTCAGCACTTTTTCACATTTATGTTTTTAATCTTTCTCTGAACAGTTTAAAGGCTTCCCAAAGTTAGGCTTTACACAGAGATTCTGTGCACTGGATTGCAAAACATGCTACAGTATTAGTGTGTAGTTATTATTGCACATGCATGAAGTTTTGCTGCACTGATTGAGCAAGAATGACTATAGTATTTGCTGGGTTCTGTGACCTGCTTAATTATATATATCCAGTGAGCTCCATAATGTTTGGAACAAAGACATTTTATTTTCTTGATTTGGCTCTGTACTGCACAATTTTAGATTTGTAATTGTAAACATTGCACATGGTTGAAGTGCAGATGCACATCAGTTTTCATTCCTTTGTCTGATATTACTATAACTAATGTGTATTTCTAAACACTTTCATTTCACCGTGCGTGTGTGTTTGTGTGCATGTGTGTGCATGCATTGGTATTTGTGTGTGTGTGTGTGTGTGTGTGTGTGCATGCATTGGTGTGTGTGCGTGCGTGCGTGTGTGTGTCTGTGTGTGTGCGTGCGTGTGTGTCTCTGTGTGTGTGTGCGTGCGTGCGTGCATGTGTGTGTGTGAGTGTGTGTGTGTGTTGGAGAGATAAGCTGATCCATCATGCCTATACTGTGGTCATTTCTGAAGGGACTGCATGTAATTTTAGTGTTAATGTAGCGGCAGATTCTCAGTAGAGCGGCACCATGAAGGCTTACATGCAGGCCTGGGGAAAAGCACTCAGCCCCGAGCTCCACCTGCACCTGCTCAGGCTACTGAAGCCCTGAACCCTGCGTTACTGCCTCTGAGGGTGCATGGCAGAGCCCCTGTCTCCTGATTTTACCATATTTAGCATCACCTCCTGTGAGTTGAACCTACAATGAGTGACCACATCTGCCCTGTTGCGTGTATAGGGTGATCCTACACAGGAGTTCATCTGGTCCCTTGGACAAACAGTCCCTTCAACCACCCCATCAACCTCTCTCTCTACCTCTCTCTCTATCTCTTGCTCTCTCTATTTCTCTCTCTCTCTATTTCTCTCTCTCTTTCCTCCTCTCTCCGTCTCTTCTCTCCTCTCTTTCTCTCCCCTCTCTCTCTCTCGCCTCTGGCACTGTGTCTAGCTTCATAGAGCAATTGAAGGTGACAGGGGCAGTGAGAGAGAGAGAGGGAGAGAGGTGGGGGAGGAAGCATCACAGTGTCGCCCGGGGCTACACAGCGAAAAGAGGGAGAGAGAAATGGGAAAGGGAAAGGGAGACAAAGAGAGGAAAGGAAGAGGGAAGGAAGGAAATAAAGTACTTGGCCAATTTAAATCAAAATGTAGGCAGAGTGCTCTCCTTTTATATCCTGAGAGAGCACTTTACCTGGGGAAATTAATATTTATGTGACGCTAAACGTATTAACATTTATGAATCCTTCTCTTTGGATGGTTCAGTCTCTTATCACTTTTAATGTCCTTATTTTCATATGGTCCAGTCATTATGTGCCCCCCCCCCCCACCCCCCCAAAAAGAGAAATTGCATTTTACTTTGTTTTAAAGCCTTGATGAAAATTTGTCCCGGCATGGTTGCTATGGTGACCTTGTTTCCTCTTCCCCTCCCTCCGCTCATCCCCCCTTCCAGCGGTTAAAAGAGGGAGAGAGGAAGGGTGACAGGAATGAACTAACGAGAGACGGAAAAAAATGGCCTGCAGCCACACAAACTGCTGTACGTGTCCATGCGTGAGGGCTGGAGATGCCCCGCGCACATACACACATACACGCGAACACACAGACACGCTCACACGCACGGACGGTAAACAAGCACGCGATTAAACACAAGAACTATTCACAGAGCCGAGCGCACACTCAAACACACGAAACAGGTAACATACTGTACGCACGCAAGAATGTAAACCAGCACACACAGGTGTTGTGATGTGGATATGAATGTTGCGTTAGATCGATGATGCACGCGCAAACCCGTGTGCCCTTAATTCTTTCTCTCCTTATTCTTCCTGGCGTTTTTGTCTCTCTTTTCCCTTGTTTGTCACTTCCAGCCCTTCTCTCCGGCTGTCCTTTGAAGAAAATCACCCTCTGTCACGAGAAGAAAGTGGAGTGGAGCGTTTTGTCAACCGGAAATAAAACAAGTTGGCACCACTCCTCTTTCTCCAACCGCCCCCAACAGCCCCCCCTTCCTTCCCTCCCTATTCCACCTCTACATACTTTCACCCGTATCCCTCTCTCGTCACTCTGTTGTTAAAAGTTATTCTCTTCCAATGTCATTTTTAAAGTTAAATATCAATCTGACAGCCCATCCACAGGACTGGTGTTTTGTGTACACGTATACCAGCACACAGCGCTGTGAAAAAGAAGTAGCCCCTTCCCGAATTCCTCTATTATCGCATGTTTGTCACACCGAATGGTCTCAGATCTTTAGACGAAATGTAATATTTACACAAAGGGAACCCGATTAACACAGAACACATTTTTTTAAATTATCATCTCATTTTTTTAAATGAAAAAAGTAGTCAAACATCCACATCACCCATGTGAAAAAAGTAATTTCCCCCTTAGTTACTCAATCAACCAATTAGCCAAATTGATAATTAGGTTCGTCTAATTAAACACGGCCAGGCTTGATTGCAGTCAGCCCTGTTGATTTTGAACCTCACTCATATTGAACCTTACCATCAGAGTGAAGTAGTCACCACAAAGTTTCTACGAGCACACTGTATCACGACCAAAGGAAATTCCAGAAGAGATGAGGAAAAAAAATTGTTGAAATAATCAGTTTGGAAAGGGTTACAAAGCCTGGAACTCTACTGAAGCACAGTGAGAGCCATTATCTCCACCTGGAACACTTGGAACAGTGGTGAATCTTCCCAGGAGTGGCTGTCCTGCCAAAAATCATCTAAGAATCAGATAAAATACATCAAATATCCTAAAATAACATCCAAAGAACTGTAGACCTCTCTAGCCTCAGCTAAGGCCAGTGTGTATGACTCCACAATAAGAAAGAGACTGGGCAAAAATGGAATTCATGGGAGAGTAGCAAGGCGAAAACCACTGCTAACCAAGAGAAACATCAATGCTCAGGGTTCAGACAATGATTTAAGTAAAATATGTGCATTGATTCAAGTCTAATAGATTTACTCTGTCAGAGTTGATTCTACACTGGGCATGTTGCGAAATTGTTTTCTAATTTTGTAAGACTTTTCGGCTGCAAGTTTGGAACATAGATATGGTGAATTGTGAATGAAATCAGTAATGAAAAATAAGAAAAAGAACATCAGCATTTATGAAACAGCAAATTTGTAGATATTCACAACAAATCATATTTTTTGTCAGGTGAGAGAAAGTGTGCGATTATAGACACACTGCATCCTAAACCTGAACAAAACTTAATAATACAACTGCATATTCTGCAGCAATTCAACGCTCAGATGTCTGCTAGTTCTGATTATTCAATTAAGATATGATGCACAGTGTCTGATATTAGCCTTGGAGAACTTAAATTGGTTGTTGATTAGCACCTGGTGATAAAAACTGGTGATAAAGGAGTTCTCATCCAGTGACTGATGCCCAGGCAAAGCCCTGTTGCTGTCCAGGACTAAATTCGACCATATGCACCCCATATGCACCCCAAAACTCATCAGTGTTTTATAATGGCTTTTGATCACTTTCTTTCTGTCATAAAAATAATTTTCTCAAAAAACCTTTCCCTTCTTGTCCCAAAACTACACATTTTAATTCAATGCAGCTCTCTCCCCCCCCCCCCCCCCCCAGTATGTCAGGAGTTCTTTGGCTTTTTTTTTTCTAATGCTAATTTGTTTTTTGCTAATCCAGTAAAATATGTTAATGTGACATCAGAGATGTGACAGGGAGAAGCAATGGAAAAGCACGATAGCAGAAGGCAGCGACACCGAGATCAAAAAGCGCAATGCAATGTAAGACCCATCGCAACAACAAAAATATAGTTTAACAGAACAAACACCCAGCAGGCAATGCAGTGCAGACAGTGTGTTTCACAGTTGTAAAGAGCACTCAAAATCCAGTGTGCTACCACCACGCCCAGAGCAGCAGCATACAGTGTTAAAAATAATTGCAGATTTTTAAAAAATAAGATTGATCACATTAACAAAAAGTTTGGAAAAAAGGTGAAAAGAGGTTAACAACCTCTCTAGGGTGCAAACTTAAACATGACATATTTTTGCTAATTTTAATGCACAATTACTAATTATTTGCTGAATTTAACGGTTTGAAAAAATAGAACATTAAATGTAGCAGGTGCTTTTAGGCACCATTCCAGTTGATCAATTAATAATGAATACTTCAAAACAGGACTAGGCTATGATAGAACTAAGAGCAATTTCTGGAGTCTTTGTTGTGGTGCAGTGGTAGTGTTTCATGATATTACAAGATTAAATATCTATCACTTATTTGGGGAAGATTTCGGCAATTTTGTTCTGCCTTATATTTATTTATTTTTCTCCAGTATTTTAAGAATATTAATAATTTCAAGACAACTCAGAAATGGACTGTATAAATCTTCCCCTGTAATTAAAATAAATTTAGTTTAATGATGGGAACATGTCAGTTGTTTGGAAATGGTGATTCCCCGTTGCTTGTGGCGTTCTGCTCTTTATGGACGCTCCCTCCAGGAATGCCTTTGCAAAGTTACTGTTGGGTGTACAGGCAAGATGCCACAAATACTTAGAGAACTATGTGAATGTTTGCAGCAAGTATTTTGCACTGCTAAAGTTTGCTACATCACGCGTGCAGTGCTACACAAGCAGATCCAGCTCTGTGAAGCCTCTAGTTTTATGGAGGTGAAGATCCATCCGTCCATCCTTACTCTCCATCCTCCTCCTGTTTTTCCACCTTTTGTTTTATTTTTCTCTCCTTCACACCTCTGCTGTTACATCGCTCCTTGCTTGCCCTTCTCTATCCTTTCCCCATGCTCCCTCTCTCTATCCCTCTTTTCCCTCCACCTCTTTCCTCTCTCACTTCATCTCTCGCTTCTGTGCCATTAGGTTCAACCCTGACACTGACACTGACTCGCTTTGTCACCCTTCTCTCTCCTTCCATCTCACCACCTCTCTCTTGACCTCCCTCCTTTTCCCTCTCTCTCTCTCTCTCTCTCTCTCATTCCCTCTCCATCCATTGCTCCGAGGAGGAGAGTGCCTGCAGATGCTTTCTTCTCTTTCCCAGCCCTCCCTCACTCTCTCCCTCTCTTTGCAAACATTTCTCACATTCACCAAAGCAAGGGAGAGAAGAGGAGGAGCAGAGAACGAGGGAAGGGGGGACCACAGAAGAGGCCAAAAGAAGCGGTTATTTACTCAACCTTACCTTTCCTAGTGGCCGGTGAGTTTCTTTTTTTTTTTTCCTCATTTCAAGGGTGTGGGATGCGGGTGGCGGAAGAGACAGTAATGTTGAGAGGGGTGTAGAAGAAATAGAAATAGAGATGAACACAGAAAGACTGAGAGGAATAGTCAGTGAAAAACTGAAAGAAAAAAGAAAGAAGGAAATCGCTGATTTAAAGCACTGCTTGAGTAATTTCAACGGACACAGGAGGTAAACAAACCACCTTTGACTTACTGTCAGAGTTTGGGATTCTTAATAGATGGCATGCCTAACAAATATTGCTCACATTGCATTGGTTTAACAAAGTGATTTAGATGCAGTCAGTTAAATATACACAATCGAAGTGCGTATATTAAAATTAAATGAAAATTCACATTGAAGTAAATGTGAAATATATTGAAGTCATGCTTTAAATAAAAACAGACATTACATTGTGCATGCATACTTTATATTTAATGAAGGTATCTCTCTCCCTTAATGGTAGCTGACTGCATTATCACTGCGATGTTCAGTGAGCGTGTACGTACTTCGTATGAAACCTCACACGCCATGTCAGTGTTAATGTACTATTGTTCCAATTAGTCAGTGCGCATTTTGTACGCTCTGTTCCCCCCCCTTCCTCTCTCTTTCTCTCGCAGCTCTTGGTGGAGTTATAGGGGAGGTCAAGGGTCGCAGGAGAGAAGGGGAGAAGTTCACAGTCAGGGCGAGCGAAAGTATTGTGCATGAGAACTCGACCATGCTGAACCTGCAAAGTGGGTCAGACTGGACCGGGCCGAGCAGCTGGTACGACCAGCCGGCCCCGGTGGAAACGCGGCACAGCACAGGTGAGTGTCCCCTGCGTATGTGCGTGTGCATTCCGTGCGTACGTGCCTGCGAGTTGCATGCGTGCATGTGTGCAAGTCCTGTGTGTACATGCATGAGGGGACCTGCTGTAACACACATGTGCTAGCAGCAGCACTAGATGCCTCATTGCTTTACCACGTAAATTACATTCTAACTCACCGTGTTACTGGAGCAGCTTGCGCACCTTGCTTAGGCATGGGTAATAATCAAAGAGCAGGTACAATCACAAAATGCCACAGGTGCCAGGGGGAACGAAGAAAAAAGACACCTGTGCACTGCGTTTAATGGCATTTTTACCTGCAGGGCATTCGGCTGCCAAACAGGTGTGCAGTGTGATGTTTCAGACAGAAAGCCTGGTGTAATTGCTAAAGGAGTGGGTTGCACAGTGCATAAGGCAGAGCATGCACAGTGTCATTGATGGGTTTGTTGCCATCAATGTGTGGCCTTTTTATGGTAAACACGACTGCTGTTATTAGCCTTGGCCTGTGCCTTGCCCTCGCAGCTGCCGCGCGTCGTGCTAATGGGCTGCTGAGTTCAATTAGCAGTCGGAACGTATAAACTCTTTCATCCTTCTCACTGTTTTTTGTTGCAAATCTCTCTCTCTCTCTCTTTCTCTCTCTCTCTCTTGCTCTCTCTCGCACTGTGTCAGTGGACTGTTTGGGGACAGTGGACGGGAGGATGGGGAGAAGAGGACAAGGGGAGCCGGGGGAGGGGGACGAGGGGGAGGAGGCTCAGCTCCAGCTGCAGCTGAAGCGGAAACTGCAGAGAAACCGAACAAGTTTCACCCAGGAACAGATCGAGGCTCTAGAGAAAGGTCAGTCCTGCGCCCTCCTGCATTCTGCTAGGGCAGTCCACAACCCTTCTGCGTTCTGATAGGGCAGTCCACAACCCTCTTGCATTCTGATAGGGCAGTCCACAACCCTCCTGTGTTGTGATAGGGTAGTCCACAACCCTTCTGCATTCTGCTAGGGCAGTCCACAACCCTTCTCCGTTCTGATAAGGCAGTCCACAACCCTCTTGCATTCTGATAGGGCAGTCCACAACCCTCCCGCGTTCTGATAGGGCAGTCCATAACCCTCATGTGTTCTGATAGGGCAGTCCCACACCCTCCTGTGTTCTGATGGGCTGTTGTCTGAAGAAAGGGCAGTTAGAATGCATTCCTGAGTTCTGATTGGCCACTGTCTGAAGAAAGGGAAGTTCAGCATAGGAGTGCTGATCTAGGATCAGTTTAACCCTGTTAATTTCCTTGCCTTGTCTGTTATGAGCTGAAGGCAAAACTGACCCAAGAGCCCACTTCAATACCAGACCTTGAATATCTCCTTAATCTTAAGAAACAGCACTAACTTCTTTTCTTTATCAGAGAGACTGCAAACTGTGGTACAACTCCAGATGTGTGTGTGCGTGTGCTTGTGTGTGCGCAAGAGTGTGCCACATATGATGAAGTGATGTTACTCTGTCTCTCAGAGTTTGAAAGGACACATTACCCAGATGTCTTTGCAAGAGAGAGATTGGCATCAAAGATTGACCTTCCAGAAGCTCGTATCCAGGTAAATGGTTTTCCAGATCTTTCTGCTTGTGAACTCATTGGAAACCCACTCAAAGATCTGTATACAGTTAATAGCTGGATAACCACCACACATTACCTAGAAACAGGTTTAATGACATTAATGTTCAATGTGACACGGTGTGCAGTTGGTTTCACTGACCTGCTTTGTCCACAACTGATTGACAGGTGTGGTTCTCTAATCGAAGAGCCAAATGGAGGAGGGAGGAGAAGCTGCACAATCAGAAGAGGTCAAGGGGCGGGATTTCCTGTTCCCAGACACACACACCCCTGAGCACCTCCTTCAACTCTGCAGTGTATCAACATCAGCACCAACACCAGCACCAGCACCAGCACCAGCACCCGCACAGCCAGAATTCAGGTGCTTCTTCGCTCTTTTCCCTCGTTTCTCCACAGTGTCCATTTCTCAGTCCCAGTAGTTCTCCCTCTGATCTGTGACATCCACCTCAATCCCTGCGGCTGAAGGACAGTGCTAGCCAGCGCCCACTTTTACAGCTGGTTTGCTCAGATTGTGTGTATTGTACTAAGCCTGCGGTGTGTGTATACAGTACTAAACCCTTGTCTGTACTAACAGTCTCTGGTGTGTACAGTAGTAATCCCTTGTTTGTACTAAGTACGTGGTGTGTACAATGCTAACCTCTTGTCTGTACTAAGTATATGCTGTGTACAATACTAACTTCTTGTCTGTACTAAGCATGTGGTGTGTACAGTACTAACCCCTTGTCTGTACTAAGTCTGCGGTGTGTACAGTACTAACCCCTTGTCTGTACTAAGCATGTGGTGTGTACAGTACTAACCTCTTGTCTGTACTAAGTCTGTAGTATGTATAGTACTAACCCCTTGTCTGTACCAAGTCTGCGGTGTGTACAGTACTAACCCCTTGTCTGTACTAAGTCTGCGGTGTGTACAGTACTAACCCCTTGTCTGTACTAAGTCTGCGGTGTGTACAGTACTAACCCCTTGTCTGTACTAAGCATGTGGTGTGTACAGTACTAACCCCTTGTCTGTACTAAGTCTGCGGTGTGTACAGTACTAACCCCTTGTCTGTACTAAGTCCGCGGTGTGTACAATACTCACTTCTTGTCTGTACTAAGCATGTGGTGTGTACAGTACTAACCCCTTGTCTGTACTAAGTCTGCGGTGTGTACAGTACTAACCCCTTGTCTGTACTAAGCATGTGGTGTGTACAGTACTAACCCCTTGTCTGTACTAAGTCTGTAGTATGTATAGTACTAACCCCTTGTCTGTACTAAGTCTGCGGTGTGTACAGTACTAACCCCTTGTCTGTACTAAGTCTGCGGTGTGTACAGTACTAACCCCTTGTCTGTACTAAGCATGTGGTGTGTACAGTACTAACCCCTTGTCTGTACTAAGCATGTGGTGTGTACAGTACTAACCCCTGAACTCTCACTGTCTCCCAGGCCCTGTGCTCAGTCGCAGTGACCCCTCCCTCCCCAGTTACAGCTCTCTCTCTGTCTTCTCTGGTGTTCAGGTAAATCAGCTGCCTCTCCCACTGCGTATCCTCACTCCTGAGTGACGGTTTCAGTGTTGCCAGGGCGATGTGGAACACATCACAATTTAACAGCGTGAACGCCTCCGGAGTTCTGCTTATCCATGTTTTGTTTCCTTAGCGATTGGTACTGTCAGCTGTACAGTTCAAAGCACAAAAAACATAAAAGAGCTTTACATATAGAACAGTTATACATATAGATGTTGTGGCAATATCAAAGGCAGAGGACTGGAATTCCTTTAACAGAATGTGAAATGTTGCTGATAGAGCTTATGTAACTGTAACCAATAATGCACAGATCCAAGGCACAAGAGGTCATCACTTATCCTGTGTAAGTCAAACTTATGCAACTGCTCCAAGGACCAGTCCAGTTAATCGGCCTATCATAAATTAACTAACTTAACGAACATAAATAACTTAGCAACTCAGGAACGTTGAATATGTAGTAACAACCAATATGACACACAGCACAATCCACATAGCATGCATATTATGTATTCACCTCAAGGCTATATAAAACTATACCATAAAACGAGTCTATATTCTTAGAGAGGAGAATTGACTTGATTGTAGACTAATCAATGACACAAAAACAATTTGAACAAAATGAGCCACAAGATCTCAACGATAGCTTATTGCTCCCTCTTGTGGTTACTCTGGGACTTTCCCCAATATCACTGCTAAATTTACTTTTGAATACTATCATATAGATTATGCCATTACCATTTTTGTACCTTACTTAAATAAATAATGATAATAATAATAATAATAATAATAATAATAATAATAATAATAATAATAATAATGTACCCACTTTTGTCTCCAGAGCCAGGTACTGTAAAACTGATACATGGTTTCAATGCCTAACACAAAGATGCACAAATTTACGGATTTGTAAAATAAGTGGATGAATCAGTTCAATCCTTTTACCCCTCTGGGTTCAGCCAGGGAATATAAAGACCAGTAAATCTGTGCGTACTGTGGTGACAAAGATAATATAATGACATTATTTGGTCTCAGATTATCAGGTTTAATTTGAGAATAAATGAACAAACATTAATTAAATTATGAATAAGAATAATGGCTGCTTTAAGGTAGCGAACCCACAATTCGGGAAGTATGGTTTCTCGGAGCACTTTGAATTTAACATGCCACACTGTTGTGTTTCATATTTAATGTCTGGGGACTTTGTGTGGTATTATATTTTAAAAGCTTGTGAAGTTAATTATATATTGCTCTTTCTGGGTAGAGAGTCAATGTTCAATTAAGATTTCACTATGGAGAACAGTCAAGCCATAATTACAAATAAGTATTAAAAGATTAGAATGAATTTTCTTCTCCTTTCTGTTATTATTATTTCTCAATCATCGCTTTTGCCTCCTTGCTTCCCTTTCCCGGCACCACCCAATGTTTTTATCTGTCTTTTCTCTGATATCCATCTCTCTGCCTCACACCCCCTCCTTCTCTCTCCTCCCTCCCTTCCTCTCTCTCCCCCTCCTTCTTTCTCCCACTTCGTCTCTCTCCCCCTTCCTCTCTGCCCCTTCCCCTCTCTCCCCCTCCTCTCTCTCCCACCCTCTCCCTCCCTCTCTCTTTCCCCTCTCCCCCCTCGCTTCCCCCTTCCCTCTCTCTACCATCTTCCTTTCTCCCCCCCACTGCCCCTTCCTTCCCTCTCTCTCTCCTCTCTCTCTCCCTCTCCCTCTCCCTCCCTCTCCCCCTCACTCTCCCCCTTCCCTCTCTCTCAGTCTGTACCCCATCACTCTCCCCCTTCTTACTCTTGCATGCTCCCTCCCTCCCCCTCTGCTCCTCCTGCGCCTCCTCGCAACTTTGAGGCCTCCGCTCCATACTCCCCAGGCCACATGGCTCCAGCTCCCCCAGGTAACTCCAGCACAGGTGAGTCTCTCCATCTCTCAGTGTCTGCCATTCCGGGTTTGTCAGCTCGTCCGTCAGACTCACATTCAAATATCCTTTATGACGAGTGAGAACTTGTTGGAAAAGTAACTTTCTCTCCTCGTGCAAATAAAGGATATTTAAATATGAATTTGAGAGACAGGGAGAGGGACTGAGAGAGATTATTTGACCCTGATTTATTATTCGCTTTTTAAAAAATTTTTAATACTTTTTATTTATACTTTTGAATTGTACTTTTCTGTGGCAAAAATTTAAGTGTTGCACAAGGTTTTGTAAAATAAAAGGTGAATGTGTTCTAGCCTAGTCAAGCAGAAGCGTTACATGCTGGATGAAGACAGGCATTTCAACTACTTTAGCATATCGGCTAACCAGTTCAGTGACCTTATTAACTGCATCCGTCCCAACATCGTACAAAGAATACAATAATTTATTCCAATGGTATTTCCTTTTATGCCCTCCCACGTTTATCGACACTGGTCAAAACCAAAGTAATGAACTGGAGGGGATAAAATAAAATGTATCCATGATAATGAATTTTTAAAAACGTTTTAGCCATGGGCCCCTAGAATCGTCACCACCACCACTGACGACGGCCCTGACGTTTTTTTTTTGTTCAAACCAAACAAAACAAGATGCCTCTCTTTCAAAACGAATGAGCACAGAATATATTGCTGTAGACACACGGTCGCCGGCCGATTACCGAAGACGGTTAATTCAAGATTCCATTTATAAAAATGTTGCTAGGCAACATCCCAACAGTCAGGCCAACGTTTTTGCAATAACGTGTCAATTATAACGTAAACAAAGCAGAGTGATGCCTTAAAGGTCCAGTGCAGTCGTTCTGCGTATCAGCACTCATGGAACGCCTCTTGCCCAATCAAATTACTCGATCAGAGCTGACTGCTGCATAATCTGATATATATGCACTGCCAAAGCTTTACTCAAACACATTTATGTTAAACATAATCTGCAATACAACATGTCTTGAAATAATTAACATTTAATTATCTCTCTCTCTCTCTCTCCCACAGGTCTCATCTCCCCTGGAGTGTCAGTACCTTTGCAGGTTCCTGGGGATGAACAGAGTCTGGGCCAATACTGGGCCAGGCTACAGTGAGAGAGGAGGAGAAGAGAGGAGGAAGAGAGGAGAGGAGGAATGGGATCCCAGCGAGGGCATGCTTCTGCACTCATTTACTGACAGAAGTGGAGAAAAGAGCACTCTGGTAGATATGAGGATGGTATGGACACGCAGAACCCTGTTCATTTCCAATGAGCCTGCAACTGATGTGACAGGCAAAGCGAGAGGTGAACTTACACAGGTAAACATGAGAATTACATATGTAGGGATGCAGCAAGCGCTTAACTGTCACTGAACTGACGAAGCCCTCAACCGAGCCACTAATCACAGATGAACTCAAACACTGCCTTCCACTCACGACAATCAAAGACAGCCACCTCAGAGCCCAAGACAATCAAACCCTACGAACAGGGAAATGTTCCGGAAGCACTTGTGCAATTCTTCTGGCCAGTGGTAGCTGTGCATGGACCACATGCAGCCGGTTGGACTGTGTACAATGAAAATCATATGCCGTTCGAATGCTAGTAAAGGATTCATTTTTTTCATTTGAAGTTCTTTCTTGTAGCTTGTTATATTCTTTATTTTCTTCTTTTTCTTTATCTCCATACTTCTTTATCTTCGTTCTTTTGCTCTTGTCTCTCTCTGTTGGCAGTGATTCCCTGGGTGATGCGTGTTTGTGCATTTGTGTTTCCAGTGTCACCCTATGTGTGAAACACTTTCAATCATAAATAAAAAATCCCAACTGTGAAAATGTAATATAGAGAGGTTTGTTATCATACTGGTTAATATTACATTTAAGACAGATTTTTATAATTCTTTTGGGGGAAAAAAACATTCTGCACTCACATTTCACATTACTGCATGGTATTCTGACCGCTCACTGACTATGGTGAAGTGAACTAGAACGAGAACAGTAGGTTGGACTACATTAGTAACTGAACTGTGGAGACCACTATAAATGTACAGCCAGGCAGAGATGGATAAGGCAAGTGGAATGATAATTAGCTGTTTAGCTTTTGTTTATTGTTGCTCTGTTTTTTTGTTGCAGAAGTACTTCCTGAGTACGTGACAGTGGACTTCCTGTTTTAGGAGCCACACCCACACAAAAGGGCAGAGAGGCTGGCACACGCCACACACATTGCATGTGCTCAAGAACACTCTCTGACCTGCAGAGATAGATTCACACACAAGCCTCTATTCATGTAAGCGTTAGTTTCAGTTCTAACTCACACATCCGGAAAAAGTACAAATTAAAATTACATCTGGGGTGTCAAAGTCAAGGAGATCATATCACACACTTCTGATAAATGCTGTGCCTGATGTCTGAATGCATAATTTGGACTAAATCAGATCCTGATTTATACGACATCATCCAGGGTGCATCTCACATTAATATTAGAATAAAAACAGCTACATGGTGCTTAATAGGATCTCAGTGCATTACATTACAGGGATTTAAGCAGACGCTCTTATCCACAGCTTACACAGCTTTTTACATTTCATCCATTTACACAGCCAGATATTTCCTGAAGCAATGCAGGTTAAGTACCTTGCTTAAAGTGTCCAACACAGGAACTGGAGCTTTGACCTTTAGGTTACAACACCAGCTCCTCACCCATTGTACTACAGTGCAATGTCCCCTTAATGATAAATTGCGTCGTTGACCATCACAAACCCTTTGATTCAAGGCTGAAGACGGTAGTATTAAACGTTTGATTTTGTCGGAAGGGACAAGGCGAGGAAAAAGCTCAGTCCGTGCCGTCTCAATACAATCTCACGCTAATCGCGCCGGGGGCACGCGCCGACTAGGGTAAGACTGCAGAGATTTTCTCACAACGCCTTAGAACGTTAACCTGCTTAAAATATTGTCCAGTGTAAAGGCGGCATAACTTGGGTTTGGGGGTAATGAGGACCGAGCTCCGGTGGCTGATCGCTGCGGTAGGGAGACAGGGAGGGGCGTGACACCCCCGTTCATAGTGCCCTGCGTGTAGTCACGCCAGCCTCGGTCCCTCCGGACTCCCGCTGCAATTAGGCAGCGCCTTTGTTTATTTGGTCTATCTCGAACGGGACTCACCCTTTTTTTTTTTTATCTGTGTCTGCCCCGTTCCCACATCTTCAACTCTTCCTTTTGATTTGTCCTCTAAACCTCTTTTAAACCCCCTCCCAGCCTGCACTCCTCTTTCCCCCTCAACTCTTCGTCGTCTTTTCAAATTTAAATAAACAAATGAAATCAGGCAATAATTTCTGCTTTGCAAAGATAAGCGTCGTCTTCCACCTCTCCCTCGTCATATTTCTGACTGTAATGTATGTTTCCAGCCAATCATCTCTTGGCTGTTTGCAGGCCCGATACTCATCGCTGACCTGACCATCATAATGTTCTCTGTCTCCCTGCGCCTGGCTATATCCGTTACATGGCATTTATCTAAACTTTACTCCCACAAGGGCACTGTTCAGCATACAAACAGCATTGCATTAAATGAGCAGGATTTATTTGGCTCCTGGGGAGTCTGACTGTCTCAATAGTTTTTAACTGCTCTAAAAAGCTTTCATTTTTTATAGTGCCAATGACATTGTACTCTAGAATCACTGGCCCATGTAGGCTACATACTTTCACCCACCAATCTCGCCCTCCCCTTCGTCCACCCTCTCTCTCTCCCTTGCTCTCTCTCTCATTTCCTGTCACAGAGGAAGTGCCTCACCCTATAGCCTCCTCCGCCATTCGCCCCTGTCGGGGCAAACTGATCTGGGAGAGATAGAGGCCCCGGAGGGGGACGGGTAGGGGGTTAAAAAGGGGGAGGAAGAGAGGGAGCAGAACAGAAGCTGGGGAGGAAGGTGGGTGAGAGGGAGAGTGGAAAGACATTTTGAGAGAGCGATAGAGAAAGAGAGACAGTGAGCACTGCAAACTGAAGGCACTTAGAGGGGGATGCAGGACGCAACAGCTGAGGTAAGCACACCACAGAAACCGAGAGAGGGAGCGAGAGAGGGGGGCCAAGAGGTGAAAGAAAAAGAGAAGCCAAGAGGTGAGAGAGAAAGAGAGAGAGAGAGAGAGTGAAAGAGCACACCAGGGGAGAGCTGTACCAGGCAGGCAGAAGGGTATTGTTTTCAGGGAGGGGGGACAGAGAAATTGCACTTAACACTTACGTCACTGTTTAGCTTTGAAGTGCTACAGCACTGAGGAGACATGAGCATTGAGATCAATATCATGTCTTTAGTAGAGTGAGTGTTGAGATCATTATCATGTCTTTAGTAGAATGAATGTTGAGATCATTATCATGTCTTTAGTAGAATGAGTGTTGAGATCATTATCATATCTCTAGTAGAATGAGTGTTGAGATCATTATCATGTCTCTAGTAGAATGAGTGTTGAGATCATTATCATGTCTCTAGTAGAATGTGTTTTGAGATCATTATCATGTCTCTAGTAAAATGAGTTTTGAGATCATTATCATGTCTCTAGTAGAGTGAGTGTTGAGATCATTATCATGTCTCTAGTAGAGTGAGTGTTGAGATCATTATCATGTCTTTAGTATCATGACCCCTGCCTCATACTTTTGCCTAACAGCTTCTTCAGTCTCTGTTCTCTCTCTCCCAATCCTTGTACCAGTGTTAAATGTTCACGGGACGCTGGTCGGGGATTGGGGGGGGTGGGGCGGGGTCTTAAACACTTCACCCAGCGACACACCTCAGTCCGAACTCCATTAAGAGCTTTGTTTCTTGGCTTTAGATCTTACTGCTTATCACAGGTGCTACACCTTAACAGGCTTCAGTGGGTCTGCCAAGTATTCCTCTATCCATTTCTGTCTACTGTCATTGTCGACAATGTTGCGGACAACTAGCCTGCATTGATTACATTGCTTCAGCTTTCATTGCTCTGAAGAATTGTCAACTGCAATTATTTCAAATGGCTTCCACTATGAGAATGAAAACTAATAAATGTAATAAATGTGTGTGTGTGTGGGTGCGTGTGTGTTTGCGTGTATGTGCACATGTGTGCGTGTATGTGTAGACTGTTTTGCAAATAAATATCACACAAAAAAATTCCTGTGGCTTTATTGTTATTATGTAAAGTCACACATCCTCTTTGGTTAAATAGAGTACACCCAACGCCTCATGTCTGCATCTAGATTTCATACCATATATCTCTGTGTATCGATGCGTTAATGTTTCATACCATAGATATCTGTGTGTCAAAGTATTAATGTTTTATACCATAGATATCTGTGTATCAAAGTATTAATGTTTCAAACCATAGATCTCTGTGTATGGATGCATTAATGTTTCAAACCATAGATCTCTGTGTATCGATGTATTAATACCATAGATCTCTGTGTATCAATGTATTAACTATCAATGTCTTCAACTGGTGGGTTTACTGATTAGCAAGGGGTTTTACACAAAACGCAATTTCACCAGAAAGTTCCATTTTATTTAATTTTCACTTTAAAAAGACAACATATACACCAAATGTCATAGTTGTCACATTTTTGATATATTTACTTCTAATTTCTAATATTTTTATGTATGTTATGTATGCTTTATTGTAATATAAATTGATTACTGCAAAATAAGGTTCATAAAATAAATCAGCATGACAGAAACAGCAACTACATTGCAGTGTTGTGAATTTACAGAATGCAGAAAGGCTGAATTCCATTTCAGACTGTTGGTTGAGCAGCCTATTCATGCCAGTAACCGTTCAGTAATTTAGCAGATACTGATAACCTGAGTGAACTGCATTAAAAAGTTTGACAAGGACCAAACATGGTGCCAAGTTATTTGTGTCCCAATCAATCATAGGAATTGTTACTTTACCCTATAACAATGTTAAGTGATGTATAGGTCAAAGAGGCAGTTTAATGCTTTATGCAGCAAATGGATTTGAGGGAATCATGTTAAACATTGCATAAGTAGGACTATTTAAGAAAGAATGAATAATGAAAGAGAGAGCAAAAACAGTTTGAACGGGTGAGTTTTCAGTTTTCGGTGGAAGATGGTCAATGCTGCAAATATCTTGACTGTCGAATGGACATCTTGACTGTTCCTGTGGCTGGGATTCCACCACTGGGGGGCCACAGCAGCGAAGAAACGAAGGGGGGGGGGGGGGGGGCGTTTCAGGAAGGGGTGACAAGGCGACCAGAGGCTGTGGAGTGGTCTGCAGCATGGGAGTGTAAGGATTGATAATGGATTGCAGAAGAGTAAGGTTTAATAACAGGATGCAGAAGTGTAAGGTTTGATAATAGATTGCAGGAGTGTAAGGATTGATAATAGATCGCAGGAGTGTATGGTTTGATAACAGATTGCAAAGTCTAAGGTTTGATAATTGATTGCAGAAGTGTAAGGACTGATAATAGATTGCAGAAGTGTAAGGACTGATAATAGATTGCAAAAGTGTAAGGTTTGATAATAGATTGCAGTAGTGTAATTTTTGTTAATAGATTGCAGTAGTGTAATTTTTGATAATAGATTGCAGAAGTGTAAGGTTTGATAATAGATTGCAGTGTAAGGACAGTGAAGAACATCACATTCTTTGATAGAGTGCTACAATATAAAGCAGCGCCAGAGCGATGGAAATTGAGCCATTTTGCAGTATATTAAGATCATACGTTTTCATAGTCATATATGCAGCAGAGAGACTAAAATACAAACCCTTACAACAAAACGAAACCAAAATATACCATCAATAGACTGAAAGCAGCCTCATTGACTTTCAATCGCTGTTCAACAAAACAACCTTCCTAATCACCATTGAGAGATTCCACTACACAAAAGGACGTCTCATTTCAACCCGTTTGGCAAGTTTGGAGTAACTAAGAGTAACGCTCAGGGGGAAAGTATTTTCCATTGTATGAGCATATATTCACCACACACAACATGGCAGAAGCGGCCATTAGGGATGCCAAGTATCATCAAGGAGTAACATTTTGAAGCTCTTTTCCATGTTGAAGGTTGTATGAACACCAGATCAGGAAAAATGACTAAACAGAAATAATTCAAGTTCACCATCAAGTGACCCTCGGTGAAAATTACAGCTTGGTTCCAGCCTGGTTTTAACAAGACCAGGTCAAAACCTAGTATATGGCCAGACCGGCCGACCAATGGTGGAACTTCATTACTCAGTCACAGACATTCACGTTTATAGGGCACTGTTGCGGTCCAGCCAAAAATGGTTCAGCTGGCTTGAAGATGGTCAAGCTGGCAAGAAGGTGTTGAAATAGCAACCATGCTGGCAAGATCATGTCCAGCTGGTGGGCCAGTTTACAGACAACAGACCATCACCTAATTCCAGATGGTATCCAGCTGGATCAGCAGCTGGTTTCCTGCTAGGTTCCATCTCGGGCTGGTAGGCTAGAAATTTCAGCGATGACCCCACATGCTTGATGGAAATGGGGGCAATGTTTGATTTTAGCATCATGTGTGTGCCCATTCCCACATTCCTTTGCCATTTGAGAAGCAGGTGACCCGTCATGGTGCTATAGCCTAAACCTGAGGTGTTCTCTGGAAGGCCATTTAAAAACTATTTGGTGCTAAAAATGTGTTGTTCATCTGTAGCATCTGTAGCAGGCATGGCTGTAAGTGAGCTGATGAGTGCAAAAACTTTATGCGAGTTCGAACAAGCCTGGTAGCCTATGTTTGACATATTTCATTTAGATCAACACAGCTGGCGACATAAACTCTGGACGTAAAATATGCCAGATAAACGATAATAAATAGACCAAAAGATAAGGGGTAGTAGCAAAATGCGCATCGCTTTTCTGGCGTTGACGCCTAAAAACTACTCTAGCTGTTGGACCTCCCATTTGCATGAGTGCTTCAGACATGTGTGAACACCGTGGGAACGAAAACAATTCACTTTACCTCGAAACCAGGAACGAATGCCAAAATAAAAAATATAGACGCGAGGCGTAACTTTCGAGTCCCTACAAGACATAATGCATAATGAGGGGGCGAAGGAGTGAGCGATGAGAACGGAAGATAGCAGCAAGAAAATCTATTCACAAGGAAATGAAATAGGCTTTAAACCACACCAGGACAGACATGTATGCCTACTGTATATTAGCCAAACAAATGTAGGTTATTCGGGTGGCTGGTCGCAAAGCAAGTCGCTTGTAAGTCACCAGCTACCGTATGCGATGATGTTATAACGTTCACAGCCTGTAAAATTAGCTCTGTAGTTTAAAGTGCATAAGGACCGGGTCGAGGATCGCTGCGCTGGATTCCAAGGAGCACAGGTACGGTAACTAAGCATATAACTATAGTCTTTACTGTCTGTAGCTACGGCTACAGAGAGTTACTGTTAGTTAAAAGGTAGGAAACGTCTTCTTCAGCTCCGAGAGATGTAATATTTACTGAACAACAGTTAATATTTGCACTTTTCACCGGAGAAGGCAATTACTTGCTTATACTGAGATGAATAAAATAAGTCACGAAGTTTGTTTGTGTCCAGGGCGAAATAGTCTATTCCAAAGAAAACAGGCTCAATTTAATAGATGTACCTTGTAAATGTGAATGTTTATATGAGAGATTTCGTACCTAGGACTGGAGTCTGCTCTGATAGCCGAATGCAGTAACATTCATTCATTCATTCATTCATTGCATTTGTTTCTTGAATCGGCTCAGGAATTTTACAACCCTAACCAGCTATGTTTGTGGTCACGCTGCATTTTTATAACTCTCTCTGTCATCTTCACTCAGTTGTATATCTTTTAACAAGTCTGTTAGGACGAATACACAAACCTATTCATTGTTTAGACTGCTCGTCCCTGGGGATCAGTGTATGATGGGGTTTTTTTCCAACCAGAGTTGCAAACCCAGAATTTTTACAAGCTGTTCATTTGTTCATTTGGTGCTATTCATGATTACATGAATTATTTACCCTCTTAAACCATGTTATGTCAGAATAGCTATGCATGGCACAGATAATAATAATCCTATGTTTACGTTTATGTTGTTATTGTGCTATATTGCAGACAATTACATAAAAACAAAAAAAATTACCACTTTTTATGTAATAGTTTGCAATATAGCACAATAACAACATAAACGTAAACATAGGATTATTATTGTCTGTGCCATGTCTAGCTATTCTGACATAACATGGTTTAAGAGGGTAAATAATTAATGTAATCATTAATAGCGCCTCGTTAAACAAATGAACAGCTTGTTAAAATTCTGGGATTGAGACTGTGGTTTAGAATGAAAACCAGCATGCGCAAGTGGGTCCCCAGGATCAAGGTTTGAGACCCACTGATCTAGACGAAATATGCCATGGAAACCGATAGCAAACGACACAGCTGCGGTATTGGATAAGAGTTCGTTGTGCTGGAAGCTTCATGCTGAGGCATGCAGAAGGACCGGAATGTTGACAGGCCAGAATTTCCACCTGTGGGCTGCAGCCCTGCGCTGGCGCTGATTGGTCCGTTGTGTCCTCTCCGGCAGCAATGTCAGCGGGGGGGGTCTACCCTCCGCGCGGCCCGCATCTCCGGCCCCCTCCGTCTCCCTCCTGGAGGTCAAGGCGGAGACGCGCCTGGTGCTGGGGGCGTTCCTCAGGCGCGCCCTGTCCACCCCCCTGACTCAACGCCCCGGGTGGGTCGGGGGGGCGTACCGTGACCCTAAGAAGTTCAGGTGAGTCTGCCCTGGCCCCAGCCCGCACCCGTGCCCTGATTACGCTTCTCCTCCCTCTTTCTCTCCCGCACTCCTCTTTTTCCTCCCTCTCTCACACCGCTGTTCCACCCTCTCTGTACATCCATCTGTTTGCTTTGCACGGGGCAGTTTGGACACAGTAAAATTCTGTGTCAAATCAACACGGATGGAGTACATTCACTCTGAGAGAGCACACTGGATTCCTATTGGACTCATAAAATGAACACTAAATGTTTTACTGCATGTCTTTGAGCCCTCAATTTCTCACTATTATATCTTTGCATGTACCTTCTGTCATATGAGTAAAATAATAATAGTAATAACGACAACAACAACAATAATAACTTTATAGAGTGGTCTTCTTGCGTAGGACACAAAATGCAAAAATGCTAATGGAATAGCACTGATAATATAAGTTTCAGTAGGTATAAGTGTTCAGAAAATGGCTCTATAGCTTTCTGGTGCCTCAGTGTGTCAGTGTATATCTAGTCATATTACTGTTACTTGCTCAATTCATTTTGTGTAATTGTGAACTTTGGCTTTAATCGAAATTTGGTTGTTATTCTACACTGGCTTTAATAAACATTAGTTTGGTATTCTACTCTGACTTTACTAATCATGTTTATTCTACTTTGCGACTACCATGCAGTGCGAGTCCTAAAGATGACCGCGTTAGAGCAGAGGGTTCCAAAGATGGCCGCCCTAGAGCCGAGGGTCCTAAAGATGGCCGCTCTAGAGCAGAGGGTTCCAAAGATGGCCGCCCTAGAGCCGAGGGTTCCAAAGATGGCAGCTCTACAACAGAGGGTCCTAAAGATGGCCGCTGTAAAGCTGAGGGTGATAGGAACACGCTGACTTCCCAGAGCAGCTCAGAGGGGGAGAAGAAGCTCAGATTTAAAGACCTGTTAAAGAAGCACCTGAAAGCTCGTTCCTCCAAATCGCATTTACGAGACTCACAGAAAACAGACGGCAGACTCCAGGAAGATGTGGTGTCGCCGTATTCATCCACTACTGACGACGGAAGTGACGGTGAGGAGGAAAACAAGAAGAAGAAAAAGAAAAAGAAGAAACTGAAGTCCCCCTTTTCCAGTATCATTCGTAGGATGAAATCTAAGAAGGACACCTCAAACAAGGACGTCCCAAATCCTGGGAGACCCAGTTCACTGGTGATCAGTGACACAAAAACAGACCCAGTGGAGCCGCTGAGGTCACCTGGTGAGTGTGTGTGTCTGTATGTGTGTGTGTGCGTGTGTGTCTGTGTATATGGGCGTGCGTGTGTGTGTGTGTGTGTGTGTGTGTGTGTGTGTGCGCGTATGTGTGGGTGCATGCCTGTGTGTGCACGTGTGTGTGTGTGTGTGTGTGTGTGTGTGTGGTGTGTATGTGTATGTGTGGGTGCATGTGTGTGTGCACATGCATGTATGTGTGTGTGTGTGTGCGTGTCTCTCTCTCTCTCTTTCTTACTCACCTCTTGCCCTCTGTCTCTCTCTCTCTCTCTCTGTAGGTCACCCTCCTGAGTTCTATGCTGAAGTGGCAGAGTCCATTGACAGATTTGCTATGAAACACAGTTTGGAGACGCAGGAGCACTCTCCGGCCAGCTCAGGTGACAGTCTGAACCTCTTGCTGACCCTCCTGCTGGTCAGCATGATGACTGCTGTAATCATCAATTGGTGTAATTCTGGCTTCAATAGAAATTTGGTTGTTATCCTGCACTGGCTTTATTGCAGAATGGGCCCTGTTTCAGGAAGCAGTGAGTTATTCAGTGTCTGAGTTAACTGAATAACTTCATTAAGCAAAGCCCAGAACCCTCCCAAATCTGGAACATGGACTGTAAAGTTAAAAAAATGCTGGTCCAGGTTTTACTCTGCGCGGTTATCCAGCTAACTCAGTAATCCTGCTTTGTGAAACACCCCATGGTTGTTATTCTCGTCTGACTTTAATGAACGTGTAGTGAACTCAAGATGAAAGGCGTAATCATTCACAGTACTACCTGTGGTGGCATTCACTCCTGGCAGTATCTGGGTGGCTATTTCAGACCTGGGCAGTGACTGTTGTTCCTTTAGGGCAGGGTAGTTCACCTGAAGTGCTTCAGTGAGTATCCAGCCATGGAAATGGGCTGTGTAAGACTATTAAATGGGTGAAATGGAAATGGGTTGTGTAAGTCCCTCTGGATGGGAACGTCTGATAAATGCCAAATTCATTCACTTAGATGGCGTGGCTGTTTGACTAATATTGTCTGTTTTCTGTTGCAGCTAATAACAAGGAGGCTGTGGTACAGCAGTTGGTCCGGATTCTACAAATACAAGGAGATGCCATCAATGATAGGGTAAGGAAATGAAAATGGTTGCTGCCATAGGGGGAGGGTGCACCACTGGATTCAGGCTGCGGGTCTATGTCTTCAATTGTGTGGAGGGGCCTCTTCTGTGGTTTCCTCACTGCAAGGACTCGGCCAGTTTGAGCTCTGACCTGCGTGTGGCTGGCTGTGAAAAGCTGGGCCATTTTCTGAAGGCCTCCAGTGAATCGTCTTTGGAGGTGCTGGCAGGGTTGGGTAGGATCAGGTCACAGGAAGGTTACAGTGGGTGGTGGAGGAGGTCCGTGTGTCCCTGCTGGGGCCGGCCCGTGGCATAAACGGTCTATGCGGTTGTTTAGGGCCACAACCGCTGCGGGGGGCCACACGATCCAATGTTTATCTGTTTATATGTTATATGTTATATGTTTATAAGGTAAATAACGTTATCTTCGCAATTACGTTATTCATCCCCTATCGCGGAACTAGCGTTATTAATTTTAAACGGAATGGCAACCGAACTTTTCATAACAATGTAACGTAAGAAGGTTTTTAGCAACTGAACCCCCCACACGACAGAATGGAACACCCCCCCCCACCACCCCGCTCGGACAGATTTGCTTAGGGCCACCAAAATTCTAGGGCCGGCCCTGGTCCCTGCCAGGCTCCTGTAGTGTGATTGCTGGGGGCTGTAGATTTCTGACCGGTGGGATGATGAACGTGAGTACAGTCTCCCCACCAGCTCTCCTGCTGTGGGAGATCAGCTAGAGCAAGGAGGGGGGGTTCCTGTCTTTTACAACCCCAGAGCTTGGGAGGTTTGAAGTGGTGGGGAAGAAGGCAGCACACTTTACTTGTGTGAAGGCGATGCACAGATGCTCTCTAGCAGGGATGAAGGTGTGAGGGTGGACTGATTTTTTTATTCCCAAAAAACAGCTGCCCATTGAAAAGTGGGAAGCTGATTTCCAGTAGAGGATTGTGCATGTGGCTATAGCAACAAACAGGTATCTGGCACACCTGGACCAGAGCAAGGGGTTGTCCTTTTTTTGTTGAATAGTCTAGGTTGACAGAGGTGTTTAGGTGAGTTGAGGTTGTGTTTCTTGGTTTGGGGGAAAGTTTTTCTTTGTTCTATTTTACTCAAGTATACACAAAGAAAGTGGCTGGTGCACACTAAATGTTTTGTCAATTTTGTTTCTGGTGTTGCAAAATTGGGAAGGCGCAACAAGATTGGGGGTCTGGGGGCTGTGGATCCTGTTTTGATGATGAAGGGGATGTTTAGCTGCTCACCTGAGGGTTGAGGTGGCATATTGTGGGCTAGTTGGGGAACATGAAAGGCTTGGTGTATGGTGTGTAGGGGGAGCTCTGTGTACAGTGAATGACGATGGCGCTTTATTGTTTGCATTTTAAACGCCATGTTATTTTGTTTATTTTCTCTTGTTTTTTATTTCTTTGCCTTTTTTTGTGAGGTCAAACTTTGATATTCTCTGTGCCTTTTCTTTTTTTGTGGTAATATTTTCTTTTTTGCAATCTCAGTCGCTCTCTCCGTCTTTTCTCTCTTCCCCTCTCGTTCCCTCCCTCTCTCTTTCTCCTGCAGATCCAGTCCAGCCCTTTCTTACGCTCCTCTCTGGCCAATATGTCCTACCCTTCCTTCGCCAACCTGGTGGATAAGTTCACCAGCCAGACGCGACCCCCGGCCCCCGCCCCTGCCAGCCCCACCCTGTCCCGCATCGCCATGACGATGGAGGTGTCACGCCGCGTCATCACGGCCACGGGTCCGCACAGGATCCAGGGGTACACCGAGCGCTACATGGAGAAGTTCACCCCCTGGGTGAGAAGTCATGGAGGATGGGTAAGAGCTTGGACCCTCGTTCTTAAAGACTGAGAAGATACACGCCTGATTTGAGAGGGAGCCTTGAGTATGTCTTACAGTCTGTGCTGATGAGCTGATTGGATCAGAGATATTTTACGTTGTTTCCCTCCTGCTGGAATCTCTGTATCGACTCCATTTATTAGCTTGATCGTTGATTGTGTAATTTCCTCTTTCTCTGCAGGAGAACATCCTCCAATCAGAGGAAGTTTTGGAGTATGACTGACAGGTCTGAATGTGAAGGTATTATAGTTACCAAACAAAGGAATAATAATATACACATACTGTATATTAGTACTGCACTACAGCGAGAGCTGTAGTTACACCAGATGCACTAAAAGATTCCTATGTGCAGGCTATAAGGCAAGTGTGGGCTTTTTTGCAGAATTAATCGCATGGCAGAAGCATCTACAGTTATGTCAATTTATAGCTACACTTTTAGCTCAAGTGTCAACATTGCACATATCTCTATTCTGTTGAGCCAGATTTGTTATCTTCACTTTCTGTGTCTATGAGAGAATAACCCTCTCCAGGGGCTGAGGGTTTTCCTGCATCTTTAGGCTACGTTAACACTATTGCTTACATTATCACTTAATGTACAGCATCCAGGTGTTCAGATGTCCTGGTTTGATCGGGAGTCTCTCAGTTAAGAGCCCAGTGTCCCAACAAATATCTAAAATGCTGAAGTTTTAACAGCAGATAGAAAATACATTCGCTGATTTATGTTTTTGAGCTAAAAAAGAAGCTGCTGATAACTCCCCCTACGCCTTTCCCTTTCCTAGCTTTGATCCATTCATAAAGCAAACTACAGGACGCCCCTGTGGGGATACACCATACTAATCTGTGATCTTTTCAGTTGAGTTCAGTAGATCCTTATTGCCCACTAAGGGAAGCTGGTGTGCAGTATTAAACATTCACATGCATTTGACAACCACAAAGAACAAAGGCTTAACAGTTAACAACATGACCAGGACAGGGAAGTGCCTACAGTTATAAAGGAGTAAAACTAGTGTGTGCGCAAAGAGTAAAATTCAGAACGTGTGAAATTTGCAGTAGATTTGCCATAAGAGCAGCTGGTTTTCACCTTAAAATTTGATCCAAGTACCCAAGGGAAGTGAGTTAACTGTGTAAACAGCAGCTCTGATTGGTTCATTAAGTGCAGAGTCGCACCTGCTTGGGCCAGGGCCAGGATTGCAGACCCCTGAATGCACAGCCAGGGGATAAAGCTAATTCAGCTGGTTTACCACTAGGGGGCCCCTGTGCCTGGGAAATAATGGACACTAAAGCTTTGCAGCTGGACACTGGAGGTTCACCACAAGTAACGGAAGCCTTGGAATATTCACTGTCTGTCCTCAAGAAGAGCTCTACCCAACTCTGCCCCTGCCCAAAACGATAAACCAGCTCACTGTAGTACCCTTACCCCTGCTGCTGCTGTGTGCATACCCTTGCCCTGTGTTCCTGTGGCTCAGCCCAACGCTGGGTCAGCTGTTCTGCAGTTCACTGCAGTGACCGACGGGGAGACCAAACTGTGAAGCCATACTTTTGCCCTTGTGTGAATGTTTACATTCAGTTTCACTGTATTTTAAATGAGACGGGCAGCTGCGTCGGGCCATCTCAGGCAGGTCCTGTGTGGGTGTCTCCACATCGCTGTCAGGGTTTCCTAACATTTTTGTTAGGAAACCCTGATCTTGTCTGGTGTATTGGAACCAATGAAATACTCTCAAAAAGTGCAAACCCCACCTTCTGGTCATATTGGCAGGCTCAATTACACCAGCCAAGATCAATAGAGCACAGAAAATTATTTGAATCCAAAACAAATACATATTTGACCCAGGTCTGTTGCCCTGTGGGGCACTGTGAAGGAGAATGTGTGTGGCACTGTGTGTAGTTTTTCTGTGCAGCCAAATCCTCTTTCTCACTGGCCTTTGAGTAATGATGTCATACCCAGTCACATGATGCGATCACTCACTGAAAGCTTAAGAGCTAAAGCTGATCATTTCCCTGGTGCAGACTTATCCTTTGCTGTACATAACATCAACCCCCTCTGTGTATATAATCCAAGAACTAACAGAAATGATATTCCTTTGGCTCTATATTTCTTATTGCTGAATGCTGACAATAGTTTTCATTTTAAAAAATGTTTTATACAAATTTAAAAATGGCTAATTTTTCTAATTACAAAGAGGACACATATTAGAGTAAAAAAAGAATGACATTTTAAATATTTTATTATTTTAGTAATCGGTACATTTGTAAAATATTAATATCATGTAAAGCTAACATGTCAATATGTAAAAACGCCTTGTAAGTTCCTATGTTATACACTGAAATTGGTCTTGGTATGTGTGCTTATAATGTGTAAATTTATGCAAATTATGCTTGAGTAAATTGGTATTAAATGTGACTTTTTTACACTGTCACCTGTGTCACTTATCTTTGCAGTAAAGCGTGACACCTGGGCTGATTTCATATTCAGAATTCTCCAAAAACTCACGCCCTTTATCCGAAAGAGTACTTTCGCTGACCCTTATTACCTCCTTTCCTGTACAGCCGCACTTTTTTACTCCTTTGTGTCGTCTTTACGTTTACGTTCACGTTTTAGGCATTTAGCCGACACTCGTATCCAGAGCAACTTGCAATTAGTGCGCAGAGAGAAGACCTAGATTCATAAATCACCCACAAGCCAAGTGGCAGTGATTGAGAGCGCTGCAACGGGCGGGGCTTAACATCCTGGCGATAGATAATGCTGAGTCAAGTGGAAGGGAAGGTAGATAGGGTTTTTTTGGTAAGGAAATGCGGGATAGACAGGAGAAGAGGGTAATGGGAGTCAGACAGGTTGGTCTTCAGGTTACTCTGGCATGTAGGGAGTGACTATGCTGTCAACACGTTCTCATTCCCAACTCGTTAAATGTTGCAGCTTGGGCAAGGGCTCTTCTCGTCACTGTTCGACACGTTGGAAAGACTTGGGCGTCTTGGGTTGACGAGTGAGGTAGCCCATTGGATTGAATTAGCCTACCACTTCGGCGGATTTTGACGCTATGGACAGACAGTAGCATGAACCTCAGCGCAAATTCGGAGCTCCAATTCGTAGACAGTCAATACTACTGTGACCTATTAGAATTTAATTACTTAAAATCACATACACATATACCAAAATATACCATGAATTATTTCATTTTAATACTATAGGCTACACGGAGTATTATTTTAAAAACATCAACGTAAACCTAGGCTAATGCATGCTGGGTGACATAGTTCATTTTGAGTGTATTGAATTACCTATGATCAACGTTTTTAAAAATATAACAGACATGTTATTATTGCATTTTGTTCAGCGACCATTGTTTAATCTCTTTCAAGGCTGATGTGGTTGATTTAATGTCTGGAAAAGGTGTTTCGGTCCCCCTTTGTGGAAAATTGAAGTCCAATTCCAAATCATGTTGGCCAACGAAGAATGTTTGTGACTGGGTTTTGGGACTCCAGCTTCCTTAATAATGCCCACAGAAAAGCTATTTGAGACGATGCCAGCAACCCTCGGTCCTCCGATGGGTTCAGTAACTAACTCTACACATGGTAAGAGAGCTCTGTAATTTTTAAATCTTAGCAATGATTACGTTGTTCATTGAAACTACTCTGTTTAAATAAAGTTTTGACGTCATGCCCTGCGACGATCTTACTTCTACCTATCACGCGGTAAGTAACGTCAACGTTACCAATAACGTTAACGTTAGCTAACTAGCCAGCTAATTTGGCAGTCCAAATCATAGAACGGTTGAAACAGGCAGACCATGTGTTTTTGTTATTGTTATGTTTACAGATACGAAGGTGGCAATGTTTTAGACAATATCAACAATTAAATTAACAAATGTTAGCTTGCGAGCTATCTTGATGGTATCTTGCTCACTGACTTTGAGGTTGAGGAGCTAACGTCAGAAGTACTAGGAGTCTGTGCAGTTGCAATGTCAGCATCGTGTAGGCTAATTGATCTGTTCCTTCATCCTCACCACTGGTAGGAACCATTTGTTTCTTCAGTTCAGGGGTATGGCTGAGGTGGTCTGGGAATTGGAAAGTCTCCCCCTCGTTCCATGCGAATCACGATGGCCCAGCAGCTTTGCCATTGGGGAAATGCCAACTGCACACCCCTGAGTTGCAGTTTGGGCTGAAGTTTTCACGCCTGTAAAAAAAAAAGAAAAGAAAATGATCATCATTACTTAAATTCTTTATGAGTCATGTGCACAACAATTACAATGAAGCAGTCATTGGCAATGAAAATCTTAAATCTCAGGCTCCCTCCAACAACGCTCAAACAATGTGTATAGAAAAGAGAAACACACAAGTTAAAGTAAAAATAAGAATCTAAGACATAAAATAGTGCAGAAGTTAAAATATAGTAATAAAATAGATTTTACAATGGCTTGGCTGAATACTCGATTCTGACTGGTCCAAGGGTGGGCATTATTTCTCAGTAAAGGGACACATAGGCCTTTTAACAGTTCTAAAATCAATGTGCTACAAAATCCTGCATTCTAAAGCAGTTAAAACTGCAACATTATTCTTTCGATTTTGAATTGTTATTACGTCCCCTCCCCCTTTCAATGTCCAATTTCGCAATAGATGGCGACGTTGAATCACGGTTCTAGTTACTGGCTTCATTTAGGGATGCCAACCATCCCGCAAAATACGGAATCGTCCCTTATGTGGTCAGTAGAATAGGCGTTCCGTATTTAACTCATGGCTACGGGACACACTTTTCACTCTGGAATATTTCTCAGGCGTGCCATATGTTAAAATAGTCTAACTAGTACCAACTGAAAGATTAAGATCTCAGCTAAAAAAAACCCAGATACATTTAATGTTCACAAATTATTCCTAAAATGATTTTATTCATGATTAAAGTCAAGTTGTGCACTTGTGCCAACCAGCCCCAACACGGGGGTTGGTTGGCACATGCAATGGGGCTGGTTGGCACAAAGTTAAAATGCTATAATTACAAAGAATGAAGTGGTACATAGAAATAATTTGAGCATTTAATTCAAACCAGAACCAGAAAACAAACATTCAACAGAATTTCTGCCCATTTTTAACCAAATAACAGTTTTCGTAATTGGCCTTTATATACAAGTGCACGACTTTTAATCATGAATAAAATCATTTTTGGAATCATTTGTGAACATTAAATGTATGTGTTTTTTTATAGCTGAGATCTTAATCTTTCAGTTGGTACTGGTTAGACTATTTTAACATATGGCACGCCTGAGAAATATGACAGAGAGTGAAAAGTGTGCCAACCAACCCCGATCTCCCCTAATACCGGATGTCCCCTTTAAATACATTGAAAACCCCATTGACCGCACGCACACACCCGACATTTAATGAAAAAGTAACTCAGTCATGTTCTGCTTAATATATGGTGTGAATACATGCAAGTGGAGTGTGCATACTAAAAAAAAGTTCCTGTGTTGATATTTGTTGAAAATAACTACAATATTCTGTCTAAATAGCTTCGCCTATTGCGCGATACAAGGCTAAAACATGCCACTTGATAAGCAGAAGAGTTTTTGAAGTACAATCTTCATTTTTGACATGCATCTTCTGTGGTATGACAACATTGGGCCTCATTTATCAAGCAACATACGAACGGAATTTCTCGTAACTCCTTCGTACCAACATTTACACATGAAAACTGGGATTTATAAAAGTTTTCGGGAGTCCAACTTGTTCGGACGTGCGAAGGAAATTTACGAAAACCTCAGACCATGGGCAGAGTGTGTGTAAATTCCGCATTTCGTCTTTTAACTCGAATCTTTCACTTTTATTGACGAAATTGGTCATTAAATGGGCTTCTTTATCTACGCATTTTGTCATGAAATATTGAAATATCAAAAAGAAAGAAATTATAAAGAAACTTATCACGCGTTTCTAAAGGCGTCATTTGTGGTGTAGGGGAGATTGGGGTTGGTTGGCACACTTTTCACTCTCTGTCATATTTCTCAGGCGTGCCATATGTTAAAATAGTTTACACACACTCTGCCCGTGGTCTGAGGTTTTCGTAAATTTCCTTCGCACGTCCGAACAAGTTGGACTCCCGAAAACTTTTATAAATCCCAGTTTTCATGTGTAAATGTTGGTACGAAGGAGTTACGAGAAATTCCGTTCGTATGTTGCTTGATAAATGAGGCCCAATGTTGTCATACCACAAAACATGCATGTCAAAAATGAAAATAGTAGCCTACTTCAAAAACTCTTCTGCTTATCAAGTGGCATGTTTTAGCCTTGTATCGCGCAATAGGCGAAGCTATTTAGACAGAATATTGTAGTTATTTTCAACAAATATCAACACAGAAACGTTTTTTAGTATGCACACTCCACTTGCATGTATTCACACCATATATTAAGCAGAACATGACTGAGTTACTTTTTCATTGAATGTCGGGTGTGTGCGTGCGGTCAATAGGGTTTTCAGTGTATGTAAAGGGGACATCCGGTATTAGGGGAGATCGGGGTTGGTTGGCACACTTTTCACTCTCTGTCATATTTCTTAGGCGTGCCATATGTTAAAATAGTCTAACCAGTACCAACTGAAAAATTAAGATCTCAACTAAAAAACAGATACATTTAAAGCTCACAAATGATTCCAAAAATGATTTTATTCATGATTAAGGTCAAGTTGTGCACTTGTGCCAACCAGCCCCAACAATTTAAAGAAAATAACATTTGATCACTTAATAGTAGTTATGATCTTTCATTCTCTCATTTAAAACGAAAAACACAAATAATTATATATTGACAACCATGGCAGGTTTATATTTCATAAGAGAATTTCCCCTCTGGAATCAAAATTAAAATGAACCTTTTCAAATGAAATTGAACAGCCAATAACCTCCAGTATTGTAATTCTACTCTTCCTTTCTCTTGCTTGTGCATGTCAGTGTGTGTGTGTGTGTGTGTGTGTGTGTGTGTGTGCGTATGAGTGGGTGTGTGGATTTGTGTGTATATATGTGTGGTGTGTATGTGTGAGTGTGTGTCTGTGCGTGTGGTGTTAGGAGTGACAGAATTATTGCAGTATGCTGTTAGATGAGACTAACTAGCGTGTCAATGTGTCTGTGTCTCAATCAGAGTCACATGAATCACAGTTCTGGCAGATGTAGGTTGGTAGACCTGGAGTGCATAACTCGTGTGCCTGCCTTTTGCAATATTTTGTTTTGAGTCTTCACCTGTCTATCTGCCTCTAGCATAATGTGTGCTGGTGTCTTTCCTCTGTCTGTTTTTCTTAAAAATTTTCTGACCATTTGACCCCTACAAGAAATGTTAATTAAATGTTTAAAAATGTTTCCAAATACAAAATCTATATTTAATAAATAATACATTTATGTTCATGAGCAATTAACCTACAATCCCAAAAAAAAATAATGCATAATTTATAATAATATAACCTACAACACATAATAGTATTGTATAATATTAATTATGTTTAACATATGTAAAATGCATAAGTTAATACATTTGTAACCAAATGGCTATACCAAGGTTGGTTGACACATGTTGCCAACCAACCCCAAAATCAGTGTGCCAACCAACCCCACCCACATTAGGACACACCTCTACTAAAATTGTGTTAGCCAGCTAACATCACTCACCACAGGCTTTCAAATTTCATATCAAAATATAGCTGATTCCTATCTCTATCAACTGAAATTAATACATTTTCTAAATCTATATCTAACACAGTTCTATAATGTATTTAGTGGGGGGATCATTTTTTTGTTTTGACACTGCAAAATTGAAAAGTCATCCTCACCTCAACAGTTATTTACCTTCAGATGTTTTGACAGAATGGATGTGTTCAGGTCAAGAAGGCAATCATTTTGATGTTAGATTTTTGTGGCAGCACCCTTTAGTGGCCTGGAAATTAACTGTGTGCCAACCAACCCGTGTGCCAACCGACCCCAATCTCCCCTACCCTTTCGCATTAACGCTTGATCCAAATGTCTTGAAATTATACACACAGTGTTGTCGTACCACATAGAAGATGCATGTAAAAAATTAATATTGTACTTCAAAAACTCTTCTGCTTATCAAGTGGCATGTTTTAGCCTTGTATCACGCAATAGCCAAAGCTATTTAGACAGAATATTGTAGTTATTTTCAACAATTAGGTGGCAGATGGAACAAACATACCAAGTTTTTGAGTTGTATTGCAATGGGGATGTTAACAGTGAACTGTAACAATGTCACAGGTTGTGTGCTTGACCTTACCTCAGAGATCTCACTGTCACTGGTTCTTGAGTTCCTGAGATGTACTTTTTATAATATCCTCCGGTTGAGAATTATATGCGTCAACTGTACACATAATTGTAAATAACTTCTGAACACACTTTCAAGTTCCTGTTTGTGCATGGCATGGCATGGCATGGCTTTAAACCAGGGGTGACCAATATTATCCTGCGAGGGCACAACGATGGTATTCAATCAGGCCTTTCATTATTAGAATCAGGTGTGTGACTGCTTGGCTGGAGCAAGAGCATGCACCCACACCAGCCCTTTCTGGCTAAGATTGACCCCTGTTTTGAACAATTAACATGTTTAGCTGTTAACGTATTTTAACATATCAGGTCTAACAGGTTGAAATTTAACCTATAACTATACAAACATGTTCGTGACGTACAACAGAGACACATCAGATATAATAGACTTAAATTTACTAGACATACAAAGATGAAAGACAGAAAAGACAAATCAAGATCACACTACTGCCTGATTCAAACAATTTAATCCTACCAGAGATTAGATAATGCCCTGCACTTATACTGCATTACAGCTCATAGGAGCTTTCAGAGCCACTCCCACTCTCATATTCGCTTGAGATGTCCTGTAGCAAGTTGCTGTCTTCTGTAAGTAACAGTAAGTAACAGTCTCTTGCACGGGCCTTCATCCGTTTAAGGTTCCACAGCTTTCTCTGGATGACGCACTGCAGTCCTTTGGACCCTTCTTTGGTCAGAATCCATTGTGAATCTTAAAAGTATAACACAATGAAACACTTGTGTTAGTTAACTTTAGTAACAATCATTGTGAACTTTTCTGAAATGTATCATTGAAATGCATGGTCTTACTCATCACTGTGTCATCAGACACCAGGTGGGGCAGCTTTTCCAGGGTGTCTCCACGACTCAAAAGGGAATTCCAATGACGGTCCATCTCTGTGACCAAAATTTTCTTCTCCTCCTGGAGTCTTCTTAGTGCCATGATTTGGTCAAAGGCTTTTTTTTGGTCCTTAGATCAACAGAATCTGAAATACATTTGAGTAACTTACTCTAACAGTCTGTGTCCCTGTGACAAGTTTGAAATGCTCGTATTTTGCTTCCCATTCACTTTCAAAACGGTTGCGGAAATAGCATAAAACTTATAACATATTCGCGAACACATTTTCTGCCGGTACCTGCTAGCTGTCCTTCAAAAAAATGCATACATACCACTTTGTGGTTGCTGCCACGGCCATGCTGTTTCGTGAGGCAGAATGGTTTCAAGACAGACAGTTTGTGTGCTTGGAACCATGCTGTTGTACTTCTCCACAACAGCAGCCAGGATCCCCTTCTCTGTCCTGATCTTCGCACGGAGCCTGGCACGACCCTTGTTGCCGTCTCTTTCCTTGTAAAGCCACTCCGTTGTTTTATCCCGGCCACAAGGACCTCGGTCTTACTGCCTAAGTCAGCTGCTGCTGTTGTTGCTGTCGTCGTTGCTGCCAAGAAATAGGTATGAAATAGGTAAGAATAGCGTTTAATTCAGAATACTGAGACAAGATCCATTTATAATTTGTAACAATATGTATTAACAGCAATTTCCCAACTTTCTGCCCAGTATATCACGTCATCCACCCAGTCGTCCAATTGGCTGTCTGCCACTCCCAACTGCTCTGTCATGGACTCCAGGGTCTGCACGTGTTTTTGTACTGCCTTGTTGGTCTGCAATGGCAAACAAGAGGGCAAGGCACACAAAAATAAATACAAAATCATTCAGATAAACATGCTGGTAACACAGAAAAATTAACATGCACAAATGGATGACTGATGTCATTACCCAGTGATATCTTCGGGTCAGCGACGTGGCCAAATTCGCAACCTTTTGCTGATTCCACCTCATCGCCATAAGGGTCAGCATGCCTGTGCGTCCTGCAAGCACAAACAGTAGGATGTTAGCGTTATCACACTTGAAACTTATGTCATCTCACAGGGACAACAGTGGTTGAAGGAGCGACAGTGGCTCAGGAGGTACAGCAGGTTGTCTAGGAATCGGAAGGTTGCTGGTTTGAATCCCAGCTTCTCTGAGAATACGTCAAAGTGTCCTTGAGCAAGACAATGAACTCCACTGAACTGCTCATGATGGCATGGTTTCCGTCGCCATCAGTTTGTGAATGTGAGGAAAAATTGTAAAGCACTTTGAGCGATCAGAAGATTGGAAAAGCGCTATATAAATACAGACCATTTACCTGGTTTTGACATATGTTTAGTTGTCACTGCAATCCTAGAGAGAAAGGCATTGCACTGTTCTACCTCCTCCCCCAGTGTAGAACCAGCCCCACTCCATTTAACCTGGTTTAAAATACACAAAACTCTAAAAATGAAGAACATTCGTGATTGGTAGTCAAAGGTGATCTTATGTGCTAACTTTGTAACTCCATAACAGTGCTAAAACAAAGAGATGTAGTAAAATAAGAAATATGCCAATATTTTTCCAAAAAGATATATATATATACTACTGTGACCTATTCCAATTTAATTACTCGAAATCACATACACATATACCGAAATATACCAGAAATTATTTCATTTGAATACTATAGGCTAGCCTACACGGGAAATGATTTTCACTGTTCAACGCGTTGGATAGACTTGGGCGTCTTGGGTTGACGAGTGAGGTAGCCCATTGACTAGCCTACTAGGCCATTGAATTACCACTACAGCGGCGTCTTGGATTGACGAGTGAGGTAGCCCATTGACTACTATTGAATTACCACTTTGGCGGATTTTGACGCTATGGACAGACAGTAGCCTGAACCTATTCGCAAATTCGGAGCTCAATACTACTGTGACCTATTCAAATTTAATTACTTAAAATCACATACACATATACCGAAATATACCAGAAATTATTTCATTTTAATACTATAGGCTACACAGAGTATTATTTTAAAAACATCAACGTAAACCTAGGCTAATGCATGCTGGGTGACGTAGTTTATTTTGAGTGTATTGAATTACCAATGATCAACGTTTTTAAAAATATAACAGACATGTTATTATTGCATTTTGTTCAGCGACCATTGGTTAATCTCTTTTGAGGCTGGTGTGGTTGGTTTAATGTCTGGAAAAGGTGTTTCGGTCCCCTTTTGTGGAAAATTGAAGTCCAATTCCAAATCATGTTGGCCAACGAAGAATGTTTGTGACAGGGCTTTGGGACTTCAGCTTCCCAAATAATGCCCACAAAAAGGTAGCTATTTGAGATGATGCCAGCAACCAGCTGTCCTCCGATGGGTTCAATAACTAACTCCACCCATGGCAAGAGACCTCTATAATTTTTAAATCTTAGCATTGATTACATTGTTCATTGAAAGTACTCTGTTTAAATAAAGTTTTGACATCATCCCCTGCGACGATCTCACTTCTACCTATCACGCGGTAACGTCAACGTTACCAATAGCTAGCTAACGTTAGCTAACTAGCCAGCTAATTTGGCAGTCAATTTAGGTTTTCCTAAATCCAAACCATAGAACGGTTAAAACAGGGAGACCATGTGTTGTTGTTATTGTTATGTTTACAGATACGAAGGTGGCAATGTTTTAGACAATATCAACAATTAAATGGATGAATGTTAGCTTGCGAGCTATCTTGATGGTATCTTGCTCACTGACTTTGAGGTTGAAGACAGGGCCGGCCCGTGACATAAATGGTCTATGCAGTTGTTTAGGGCCATGACCACGAGGGGGGGCCCACACGATCCAAAGTTTATCTAAGGTAAATAACGTTATTTTCGCAATTACGTTATTCATCCCCTATTGCAGAACTAGCGGTGTTAATTTTAAACGGAATGGCAACTGAACTTTTCATAACAATGTAATGTAAGAAGGATTTTACCAAGCGAACCCCCCCCCGCTCGACAGAATTGAACAGCGCATCATTCACCCCCTCCCCACCCCCCCACTCGGACAGATTTGCTTAGGGCCACCAAAATCCTAGGGCCGGCCCTGGTTGAGGAGGTACCGCTACGTAGTTAGCTATGTAGTTTAGGCATTTTAGTTTGCTAACTATATAGTAGGGATGTGCTTCTAAACTTTAAAACGCATTTCTTTAAATTCAGCTTTCATGTGATAACGTGAGTTCGCAGATAGGCCTCAGAAGACTGACGTAACTCAGAGCAAAAACCTTGCCCATATATGGAATTCCGGTTCGAAGGGAAATTTCTCTATGGAAAAAATGAATGGATTTTCACGTAACCGTCCCTGTCACAGTTTGTGATTTAAGCTGGCGTTTAAAACTTGGACGTTTTTATCCAGACACATTTCACTGGCACCGCTGAATTGTGATGTCGATGTCGAGGGCACTGTTCAGCATACACACAGCATTGCATTAAATGAGCAGGTTTATTTGGCTCCTGGGGAGTCTGACTGTCTCAGTAGTTTTTAACTGCTCTAAAAAGTTTTCATTTTTTATAGTACCAATGACATTGTACTCTAGAATCACTGCCCCATGTAGGCTACATACTTTCACCCACCAATCTCCCCCTGCCCTTCGTCCTCCCTCTCTCTCTCCCTTGCTCTCTCTCTCTCATTTCCTGTCACAGAGGAAGTGCCTCACCCTACAGCCTCCTCCGCCATTCGCCCCCGTCGGGGCAAACTGATTTGGGAGAGATAGAGGCCCCGGAGGGGGGTGGGTAGGGGGTTAAAAAGGGGGAGGAAGAGAGGGAGCAGAACAGAAGCTGGGGAGGAAGGTGGGTGAGAGAGAGAGTGGAAAGACATTTGAGAGAGAGAGGGGGGGATAGAGAAAGAGAGAGAGTGAGCAGTGCAAACTGAAGGCACTTAGACGCAGGACGCAACAGCTGAGGTAAGCACACCACAGAAACCGAGAGAGGGAGCGAGAGAGGGGGGCCCAAGAGGTGAGAGAGAGAGAGGCCAAGAGGTGAGAGAGAGAGAGAGAGGGAGAGAGAGAGAGACACACTCTCTCTCACACCAGGGGAGAGCTGTACCAGGCAGGCAGAAGGGTATTGTTTTCGGGGAGGGGGGACAGAGAAACTGCACTTAACACTTACGTCACTGTTTAGCCTTGAAGTGCTACAACACTGAGGAGACATGAGCATTGAGATCAATATAATGTCTTTAGTAGAGTGAGTGTTGAGATCATTATCATGTCTTTAGTAGAGTGAGTGTTGAGATCATTATCATGTCTTTAGTAGAGTGAGTGTTGAGATCATTATCATGTCTTTAGTAGAATTAATGTTGAGATCATTATCATGTCTCTAGTACAATGGTAACCAACCTTTTCAAGCCCAAGATCACTTTTTATTCCAAAATGTAAGCTGAGATCTACCACTCCGATATCTTCCAATTAAAACCCACTTACCACGAGTAAGACTGTTCACTGTCATATTTATTTTTTCAATTTCTGTTACGACAGGCTCTATATACGTGCATACATACACACAAAGAAAGACACAGTTATGCAGTTATCTGTTCAATGCACAATATTCATATTCACGGTAGGCCTATCTATTCAATGCAAAACATTCATATTTACAGTATCTGTTCAATGCACAATATTCATATTTAGCTTCTCAGTTCAATGAATAATATTCATATTTACAGTATATGTTCAATGCAGAATATTTAGTTTCTCAATTCAATTAATAACATTCACATTTACAGATACCATGTCATGTTAGCCGTTATATTTTTACTTTTGGAAGCCAAAATAAACATATTGACGCTGAATACACCTTAACTAACAACAACATTGATATGGCTGAGGGTTCGGTGAAAAAGAAATCAAAAACGTATTATTTCCACCCGGAATGGGAGCATGAATTTCTTTTCACGTCAGCAAATGAGAAGACTATATGCCAACAGACGGTAGCCTTGCCAAAACTTGCCAACTTGAATGTTTCTGTAGCTGCCTTGCTTATTAGGCGCAATGAAAAGCGACTGCTGTGCTTTTAGCCCTCTTTTCAGTTAATCGATTCTTTTTGATCTTAATGCGCTGTTGAGTGGATACGAATCTTTGAATTTAGCATGGGTGGTAGCATGATGATGCTCCAGGTTGCCACGTTTTGGCAAGGCTACCGTCTGTTGGCATATGAGGCATATAGTCTTCTCATTCTCTGACGTGAAAAGAAATTCATGCTCCCATTCCGGGTGGAAATAATACATTTTTTATTTTTTTCCCGCTGGACACTCAGCCATATCGATGTTATTACATTAGTTAAGGTTGGCACGGCTTGCAACTCCTGTGGTAAAAACTGTTAGCGTTAACGTTATTACTTCCTCGACCCTCGTTACATGATTTTTATTACCCCCACCCACAACTGCATGCAGCCATTCATAGACCAGAGCGTATCAAATAGCCAATTAGAGATTGTAAGATAACATATGACCTATGCGTGATTCAAATCAACGAGCCAGAGCTAGGTCTAAAAAGCTTATTAAAACAACCAACCAACCAGAGCATGAAAAAACTTTTTTTTTCTTTTTATTTTTTTTATTTTTAGAAAATGCTAGGGATCGACAATGAACGCTTTGAAGATCGACCTGTTGGTTACCCCTGCTCTAGTAGAATGAATGTTGAGATTATTATCATGTCTTTAGTAGGGTGAGTGTTGAGATCATTGCCATGTCTTTAGTAGAATGAATATTGAGATCATTATCATGTCTTTAGTAGAGTGAGTGTTGAGATCATTATCATGTCTCTAGTAGAATGAATGTTGAGATCATTGTCATGTCTCTAGTAGAATGAGTGTTGAGATCATTATCATGTCTCTAGTAGAGTGAGTGTTGTATTATCATGACTTTAGTAGAGTGAGTGTTCAGATCATCATCATGTCTTTAGTAGAGTGAGTGTTGAGATCATTATCATGTCTTCAGTACAATGAATGTTGAGAGCATTATCATGTTTTTAGTATCATTACCCCTGCCTCATGCTTTTGCCTGACAGCTTCTTCAGTCTGTTTTCTCTCTCCCAATCCTTGTACCAGTGTTAAATGTTCACGGGACGCTGGTCGGGGATTGGGGGGGGTGGGGCGGGGGCTTAAACACTTCACCCAGCGACACACCTCAGTCCGAACTCCATTAAGAGCTTTGTTTCTTGGCTTTAGATCTTACTACTTTTCACAGGTGCTACACCTTAGCAGGCTTCAGTGGGTCTGCTAAGTATTCCTCTATCCATTTCTGTCTACTGTCATTGTCGACAATGTTGCGGACAACTAGCCTGCATTGATTACATTGCTTCAGCTTTCATTGCTCTGAAGAATTGTCAACTGCAATTATTTCAAATGGCTTTCACTATGAGAATGAAAACTAATAAATGTGTGTGTGTGTGTGTGTGTGTGTGTGTGTGTGCGTGCGTGTGTGTGTGTGCGTGTACGTGCATGTGTGTGTGTGTGTGTGTGCGTGCGTGCGTGCGTGCGTGCGTGTGTGTGCGTGTACGTGCATGTGTGTGTGTGTGTGTGTGTGTGCGCGTGTACGGGCACATGTGTGCGTGTATGTGTAGACTGTTTTGCAAATAAATATCACACAAAAAATTCCAGTGGAATTATGTAAAGTCACACATCCTCTTTGGTTAAATAGAGTACATGCAACTCCTCATGTCTGCATCTAGATTTCATACCATAGATCTCTGTGTATCGCTGTATTAATGTTTCATACCATAGATCTCTGCGTAGCGATGCATTAATGTTTCATACCATAGATATCTGTGTCAAAGTATTAATGTTTCAAACCATAGATCTCTGTGTATCAGTGCATTAATGTTTTATACCATAGATATCTGTGTATTGATGTATTAATACCATAGATCTCTGTGTATCAATGTATTAATTATCAATGTCTTCAACTGGTGGGTTTACTGATTAGCAAGAGGTTTTACACAAAACGCAATTTCACCAGAAAGTTCCATTTTATTTCATTTTCACTTTAAAAAGACAATACATACTCCAAATGTCATAGTTGTCACGTATTTGATATATTTACTTCTAATTTCTAATATATTTTTATATGTTATGTATGCTTTATTGTAATATAAATTGATTACTGCAAAATAAGGTTCATAAAATAAATCAGCATGACAGAAACAGAAACTACATTGCAGTGTTGTGTATTTACAGAATGCAGAAAGGCTGAATTCCATTTCAGACTGTTGGTTGAGCAGCCTATTCATGCCAGTAACCGTTCAGTAATTTAGCAGATGCTAATAACCTGAGTGAACTGCATTAAAAGTTCGGCAAGGACCGAACATGATGCCAAGTTATTTGTGTCCTAATCAATCATAGGAATTGTTACTTAACCCTATAACAATGTTAAGTGATGTATAGGTCAAAGAGGCAGTTTAATGCTTTATGCAGTACATGCATTTGAGGGAATCGTGTTAAACATTGCATAAGTAGGACTATTTAAGAAAGAATGAATAATGAGAGAGAGAGCAAAAACACAGTTTGAACGGGTGAGTTTTCAGTTTTTGGTGGAAGATGGTCAATGCTGCAGATATCTTGACTGTTGAATGGTCATCTTGACTGTTGCTGTGGCTGGGATTCCACCACTGGGGGGCCACAGCATCGAAGAAACAAAGTGGGGGGGGGGGGACGTTTCAGGAAGGGGTGACAAGGCGACCAGAGGCTGTGGAGTGGAGTGGGCTGCAGCATGGAAGTGTAAAGATTGATAATGGATTGCAGAAGAGTAAGGTTTGATAATAGATTGCAGGAGTGTAAGTATTGATAATAGATTGCAGGAGTGTAAGTATTGATAATAGATTGCATGAGTGTAAGGTTTGATAATGGATTGCAGAAAAGTAAGGTTTGATAAGATGCAGAAGTGTAATGTTTGATAATAGATTGCAGGAGTGTAAGGTTTGATAATGGATTGCAGAAGAATAAGATTTGATAACAGGATGCAGAAGTGTAAGGTTTGATAATAGATTGCAGGAGTGTAAGTATTGATAATAGATTGCAGGAGTGTATGGTTTGATAACAGATTGCAAAGTCTAAGGTTTGATAATGGATTGCAGAAGAGTAAGGTTTGATAACAGGATGCAGAAGTGTAAGGTTTGATAATAGATTGCAGAAGTGTAATTTTTGATGATAAATTGCAAAAGTGTAAGGTTTGATAATAGATTGCAGAAGTGTAAGGTTTGATAATAGATTGCAGTGTAAGGACAGTGAAGAACATCACATTCTTTGATAGAGTGCTACAATATAAAGCAGCACCAGAGCGATGGAAATTGAGCCATTTTGCAGTATATTAAGATCATACGTTTTCATAGTCATATATGCAGGAGAGAAACTAAAATACAAACCCTTACAACAAAACCAAACCAAAATATACCATCAATAGACTGAAAGCAGCCTCATTGACTTTCGATCGTTGTTCAACAAAACAACCTTCCTAAACACCACTGAGAGACTCCACTACACAAAAGGACGTCTCATTTCAACCCGTTTGGCGAGTTTGGAGTAACTAAGAATAACGCTCAGGGGGAAAGTATTTTCCATTGTATGAGCATATATTCACCACACACAACATGGCAGGAGCGGCCATTAGGGATGCCAAGTATCATCAAGGAGTAACATTTTGAAGCTCTTTTCCATGTTGAAGGTTGTATGAACACCAGATCAGGAAAAATGACTAAACAGAAATAATTCAAGTTCACCATCAAGTGACCCTCGGTGAAAATTACAGCTTGGTTCCAGCCTGGTTTTAACAAGACCAGGTCAAAACCTAGTATATGGCCGGACCGGCCGACCAATGGTGTAACTTCATTACTCAGTCACAGACATTCACGTTTATAGGGCACTGTTGCGGTCCAGCCAAAAATGGTTCAGCTGGCTTGAAGATGGTCAAGCTGGGAAGAAGGTGTTGAAATAGCAACCATGCTGGCAAGATCATGTCCAGCTGGTGGGCCAGTTTACAGACAACAGACCATCACCTAATTCCAGATGGTATCCAGCTGGATCAGCAGCTGGTTTCCTGCTAGATTCCATCTCAGGCTGGTAGATAGAAATTTCAGCAATGCTTGATGGAAATGGGGGCAATGTTTGATTTTGGCATCATGTGTGTGCCCATTCCCACATTCCTTTGCCATTTGAGAAGCAGGTGACCCGTCATGGTGCTATAGCCTAAACCTGAGGTTTTCTCTGGAAGGCCATTTAAAAACTATTTGGTGCTAAAAATGTGTTGTTCACCTGTAGTAGGCATGGCAGTGAGTGAGCTGATGAGTCCAAAAACTTTATGCGAGTTTGAACAAGCCTGGTAGCCTATGTTTAACATATTTCATTTAGATCAACACAGCTGGCGACATAAACTCTGGACGGAAAATCTGGCAGATAACCGATAATAAATAGACCAAAAAATAAGGGCTAGTAGCAAAATGCGCATCGCTTTTCTGGCGTTGACGTCAAAAAACTAGTCTAGTTGTTGGACCTCCCATTTGCACGAGCGCTTCAGACATGCGTGAACACCGTGGGAACAAAAAAAATTCACTTTACCTCGAAACCAGGAACAAATGCCAAAGTAGAAAATATAGACGCGAGGCGTAACGAGTCCCTAAAAGACAGAATGCAAATGAGAGGGCAGAGGGCGAAAGAGTGAGCGATGAGAAGGGAAGATAGAAGCAAGAAAATCTATTCACAAGGAAGTAAAATAGGGTTTAAGCTACACCAGGACAGACATGTATGCCTACCATGGTCGTCGCAGCTATTATATGAGGGTGGGACAAGCCCCACCCACTTTTAAATTATCAGTTTAGACCCCCCCACTTTTACCATGCCGAAAATCAGTGCATCTATCTATCCACTGTGCCAATTGCACTGTGTCAGTGCTTCATTATCAAATCCATTCCGCTTGCCTATTGAGAGAATGCCCAAATCAATGAAATTCCATACCACGTTCACTGCTACCTTGCACCCAGGCAGATTCTCACATAGCACGCTCACACATACACACGAGCGCGCGCTAAAGTTAGCTAGTCATTGATGCCCGTATGCCAGGTAGCTGAGTTAAGGTGGGTCACACACTGTCACGACGAAATGTTCAGATGTTCAGGAAATTCTTAATTTACCGAAAATCAAAGCTTGGCATTTAACTAAATGTTCGTATTTTGTTCGCCTGTTGCTTATAGCCTTCTTGTTTTTGTTACAAAGTGACTGTTTGTCCCGCCATCTCTTGTTTCTGTCTTTTCCTGTTATATTTTATGTCTCATGCTGATCTGCCAAGACAAATTCCTGTGTGTCTGTATGATACATTTGGCGAATACAAACTGATTCTGATTCTGATCTGATTCTGATATACTGACTGACAGCAGCCTCGCTGTTCGGTCACCTAACTGTTAAGAAGCGCTGAAGCTAGCTAACGTTAATTAACGTTAGCGAAATAAACCCCGACAGGATGATGCAGGATCATGACGCGAAGCGCAATAATGACCGGCTCGCAGTACAATGTCCCGCTTATTACACGGCTACTTACTAAAGAAATCAATGACTCAAAATGTTTTATTGCTTTCGCTAAAAAATAGTGCGTTAGATTCTACAGTGTACGCCCATAGCAACGGTCTGTTATTCGTAGCAGCGCGGTCTGCCTAAGGTCCTGGTGATTCTTCATAGTAGAAATGATTGGAAGATGAATGTAGGCTAGTTTATTGGAGAATGCATAGGGGTCCGGGCACTTTGACTACAGTTGTCCTCTCCACTTTACTCATCGATTTGATAACATTAAAGAAATTCAACAGAAATTGCAATTGCATGCAAGCATAAAGAGATCCTCAAGTTTAAATAAACAATGAGTGGTTATTATTAAAGATGGCTCTGAATTAGCCATCGAATCAATTTCTGTACTTCTAGCTTTTTAATATCTTCAAATATGTGACCTGGGGCCAACCACTTCCTCTGGATGAAATTACAAAATGTACCCATAATTTTTCTCATGCTAGTATAGCCAGATAAAAGTATCAAACCACCTGTTAAAAGGCACCAGAATACAGGAAATGACATATACTCTGTTAAAAATTTTCTTGGGGAGGACCCCCAGACCCCCTTTAGATTGTCCCACCCACATTTTCAATGCTTCCTACGCCCATGATGCCTACTGTATATTAGCCAAACAAATGTAGGTTATTCGGGTGGTTGGTCTCAAAGCAAGCCACTTGGAAGTCACCAGCTACCGTATGCGATGATGTTATAACGTTCACAGCCTGTAAAATTAGCTCTGTAGTTTTAAGTGCCTAAGGAGCGTGTCGAGGATCGCTGC